>QFDD01003520.1:0-21006 GCA_006871305.1 Vachellia collinsii
GAAGTCACTAATTATCAATTTAAATGTCATCATATGATCTATTTTGTGTTAATTTATTTTCCTTTAAAGTATTCTATGGTTTTATTTTAAAGGAACTGTGCTCCTTAAGAAGTTGCCTACGTTGACCATCATTTGACATTTTGGACTAATTGAATTAAACTTGGCACTGTGAATTTTGTTAAATTGGCAGGACTTGTTTTTGGTGGATTCTTCATTTTATTCACCTCTTCATCGTTTACTTTGGTCTTCACCAAAGGAGGAGGCTTGCATCGTCAAACGTTGGTCATACATCTGGAAAAGAGGTCACTTCGTAGTATACTATCATACGTTTGTCATCGTTTTGCTTCTACATATATTCTTAATTTGTCTATTATTGCTGGACTACATGCATATTTCATTGAGGAAAAGGGATTACAAACACCAAGGAAGCAACGAAACCCAGCAAAGTGCCTAAGAAAAATCTTAACTTAAAGTGACGAAACTCAAAAAAAGCCAAAGCAAAAGCAAACAGGCCCATACCCTGTAGATTAGAAACAGAAGTGACCAGTTTTTCTTTTCTATGATCGAATAAGAGGCTATAGAGGGTGGTAGCTTAAGGACTAGCTTTAATGAAGCCAAAGGTGCAAAAGTAAATACAGCTCCAAAACCCTTCCTACCACAGGAGGAGCAGAGGAAAACAATTGAAAATTAATAAAAACTTTTGACGACAAACAGATAATCACGAAGACAGACCAGCCACCACCATAAGTACTCTTAATCGAAAGGGAAAGGTTATTGCTGAACCTAAGCAACTCAAATATGATAAACAAAGAAAACACACATTCTGGATCATCAGAAAAAAGCCCCAAATTTTTGAATCCTCTTCCTTCATCCCCATCAAACTAAAGGTTCTGGTGTCAAACGCCTTCGTATGTTCATGGAGTTCGCAAATCTTTAGTATTGGGATCAGATTGTTTTCAACAACATACATCCTTTCTTGTTGCCGTCGTCCACAATCACCGAGCCACCAATCGCTTGCACCAGACCAAACCCCAAGCGTTATACTGTAATGATTCGAGGACATTACATGAATATAGTTAACTACAGTTAAGGACTTTAAATTTTAGAACTTTGTTGATTTTAAAATGATATTTAATCATGTATAAAAAAAAATGATATTTAATCATAATTTTGCCAATTTAAGATGAACTGGTTTTAATGGTAGAACATTTGAGCCACTTGCTTTCGTAACACTTTTATCATGCAATCTGTTACCTAATGATCTCCATCCTGAAATTTAGTATCCAAAACTAACTTGAAGCAATATTGTTGGAGCGTTGATATGTTACTTTTTTATTTTTCTCTTCAACATTTCTTATTTTTATGTTTTCCATTCCATGAAGATTGTATTGTAAATCAAATCCATTTACAACTTTTTAACACTTTTAATTTGCATAACCAGTGGAGTAGCATTTTTCTGATTAGTTATTAGGGTACACCGATTTAAGAATCATAGACCGATTATAATCAGCTTGTATTCATGCTAATCAGATGGAGGCCAGCCTATTTGACATAGTAAAGAATGAAGTCCAAAGCTTGGTGAATCTAGTGAAAAATGAAGCTCAATATTTATATTGTTACAATTAGGGGTGTGCAAAAGTCCATCAGTCCAGTCCAACCCGGTCCAGCCCGAACTGGTCCGGTCCGGTCCGGTCCAGTTAAAAAGCAGCCCGAAGGACCAACTGGACCAGACCAAGTGGTCGGGCTAGACTGGGTTTAAGACCAGGAGATCAGACCACTTGGTCTGGTCCAGTCCAGTCCAATTATATATATATATATAATTTATCTCCATAAACTAGTGATCATGTGATTAGATCATTTTGAGTTTCCTATGAGATTGTTTTTATTTGACTAAATGAAACCATTTTAATTATTATATTCTAGTTTTTGGTGAAATGTATTCCTATTTTTTTTTTTCCTTTTGCTTCATTTCACTATTCTCGAGTTTTATTATTATATGCTCTGAATTCCTATTTTTAATTGAAATTAATTTAATGATCATTTACTTTTAAATTGAACTACATCATGATTATCATATTCTTATATGTTATGCTTGTGGATCGAGGATATAATGCAGTAACCTAGTGTAAGTGGAGGTATCTATGTAGGCAAGGGAATTATAGAGGCAAGAACAGTAATAGAACAGATGAAATATTGACCCTTTGTGGCAGCAAAATTAAAAAATAATTAATATGATGATTTTAATATGATTAAAGTTATTTTTATACTTACCATTGAGAAAAATGAAAAAAAAAAATTTGGGGTCATGGACTTGCTGGACCGGTCCACCAGTCCAGTGGACCAAAGTCCAGTCCAGCCCGAGCATTGGTCCACTGGACTGGTGGACCAGACCACGGACTGCCTAACCTAGTCCGACCAAAAAATAGACCAGACTTCAGGTTGGCTTCTGGTCCAGTCCAATCCGTCCAGTGTGCAGCCCTAGTTACAATAGTTATGCTCAAAATTATGATAAAAAAAAAGAAAATCCTAGATGCAAAGCGCAAAGATATGGAGAGATAGTTTCAGAAGGGTAAAGGAGTTTTAAGTTTTAAGTATGAAGCGCAACAATGGGTAGATGATGGAAATGACGTCGTTGATATAGACACCACAATCAAGGAGAAAATGTTTTTCGGCCGGTGTCCTAATTACTAGTGGCAATATTGAAGAGGCAAGGAGTTGGCGGATAGGAGACTCAACTTATTGAAGAACTATTGGAAAGATGTAACTCCAATATAGTAGCTGGTCGAGCGCATTTACTAGACATAAAGAGCCTTTCTCCACATGATTTCATTCATTTCAAGAGCAGAGAGTCAAAGTTTGATGATCTTATGAAGGTATTACAGGATGGGAATTGCAATATGATTAGATTGCAAGGGATGGGGGGAGTAGGCAAAACTTCAATGGCAAAAGAAGTGGGTCAAAAACTAAAAGAAGCTAATTTGATTCAAAAATTCATCTTTCTTGTTGTCTCACAGACTCCTGATTTCAAAAAGATTCGTGTTAATCTTGCAAAAGCTTTAGATATTCCGAATTTAGAGGAAGTGAAGGAAGAAGTTCTCTCAAATACAATTTTGTCCAAAATCACTTGTATGGACAAAAAGTTGCTTATAATACTAGATGATGTATGGGAGAAGTTTGATTTGCTAGAGAACTTGGGGATTCCGTATGGACATCAACACAAGAGATGTACTTTGTTGATAACCACCCGTAATTTAAGAGTTTGTTCACAAATGCGATGCCACCCAATTGAACTACAGAAGTTGACTGAAGAAGAGGCATTGGATCTTTTTGAAAAACATGCTATTAATAATTCCTCACGTGGTTTGAAGGGCATGCAACAGAAAATTGTGAAGCATTGTGGAGGATTACCTGTTGCAATTGTAGCAATAGCAAGAACATTAAAAAATCAGCCTATATCGGTTTGGAAGGATGTGTTGAAAACCTTGGAAGATGGTGGTGTTGATCCAAATTTAGAAGAGGCTTATAAATGCCTCAAGTTAAGCTATGATAACTTGAAAAATAAAATTGCCAAAGAGCTCCTTCTGTTATCTTCTTTGTTCCCCGAGGATTCTGAAATTCCCTTACGGTTATTAATCCAAATCGGGATAGGATTGGGCTCTTTTAATGAAAATGACAAATACCATTTAAAAAGAAGGGAAGTGCATGGAGCTGTGATGGAACTTGTGAATTCTTCTTTACTGTTGAATGGCAAGGGACAAAGTATAAAGATGCATGATTTGGTACGTGAAGTAGCCTTGAAGATAGGAGACAAAAATATTCAATCTCTTGTGGATTCAAAGAAGCCTATAAAAGAAAACTTGAGGTATCTATTTTGGAAGAATATTGATGATTTTCCTAATAAATTTGTTGGGAATAAATTGGATGTTCTATTAATATTTCTAGATGATTCAAAGGATGTGAATGTCTCAGATAGATTCTTTGAAGAGATGTCAAGCCTCAAAGTTTTGGTTTTAGCTAATGAAGACTTTGGAAGAATTCCAACTCTATCGTTGACGGATTCACTTCAACCATTGAAAGATATCCGAGCACTCTTCCTAGTATCCTTGGAATTAGGTGACATGTCTCTCTTGGGGAACTTGTTGAGTCTTAGGACCCTTTGTTTTTATGATTGTTCAATCATTGAATTACCGAGAGAATTGTTGAAACTAAACAAGTTGATGTCGTTGAAAGTAGGAGATTGTAAAATTGAAAAGAATAATCCTTTTGAAGTGATTGGAAGGTGCTCACAACAAGAAGAGTTAAGTTTTTCTGGTAATGATTGTAGCTCCAAACAAAAAGATGAAATATTTGAAAAAGGATTTCCTCTTACATTACACAGATATTGTATATCTTCTGCAGACATTTCAAATAAATTGGAAAAGTATGGGTTCATGTCAAGATGCTTTCGAATTGATGAATTAAGCCATTTCATCTCAGACGCAACATTTAATCAACTTGTAATAAGAGCTGAACTTCTTATCTTGGAAGGAGAGGATGACCAAAGAACATGGAAGAATCGTATCCCTGATATTGTTGCAATAGATGATGGACGAATATTGAATGATTTGATTGTTCTTCATTTGAGCTCATGTCCTAACTTGGAGTGCCTCGTAGATACTGAAAATCATGAATCTGGTGTGACTGCATTCTGGAACTTGGCCGAACTGCATTTGTCCAAAATGAACGTTGAAGATATATGTCGGGGTCCTCCGCCATCTAGCTTTTTGGAGCAATTAGAGATTATGAAGTTCAAGGAGTGTTATGAACTGAAGAGGATATTACCTAACGGCAACTACAACTTATGCTATCTTAAAACAATGAAATTGGAAGATTGTCCAAAGTTGACGTCAGTTTTCCAGCCATCCACTGCCCAAAGTTTGAAGCAATTGGAAAAATTAACAATAAGAAATTGCAATGAACTGGAATACATTGTAGCAAGTGAAGATGGTGACAGTAATCAAGAGAGTTGTTATGACTCATTGTTCCCAAAACTGAAAATACTTCAAATTGGATACTGTGACAAATTAAGAATAATATTGCCAATCCTATTCGTTGGAGGTCTTGCATCGTTGGAAAAGATTAGTATACGTGAGAGTGAGCAGTTGGAATACATATTTGATAAGTTCCAAGAGGGGGAAGATCCTATTCTCCGTTCACTGAGAGAGCTTGATCTTTTCGGAGTACGAAGTTTCATTGGAATTTTCAGAGAATATCGCCAACTCAAAAGTTCACCAATGCAAAAGCCATCACCTCAACATAATCCCAACAAGATAAATCAAAATCCTGCCGCACGTGCTTTCTCTTGGGTTCAAGCATGTTGTTCTCTCAACAGATTGAGGCATGCCAGTGATAGATCACTTGATAACACAAACCCTCTGGTATGCTATACTTGCCTCACTATTATCACCTATGTGTCTCTCTTATTTATTGTGATCCTTGGTATATAATACATTATTTTATATTAATTTGAAGTATTTTTTCCTTTTTGCTTTATTGGCGTAACTTGTGACAAAATTTTGTAAATGCACCTTGTTAAAATAATTGTTGCTTTGTAAAATGGTACATATAAATAAACATTAAAATGGTACAGTCTTTTTAACTTTGTGTAGATATGCTCTGTTTTTGGTTTGGTAATGTCATATACGTGGCTTATTTGATTAAAATGAAATTATTTATCAATGTCATTTTATGATAGCTTTTTTGTCAACTAAGTTGGTAAGCTTTTTTCTCACTGGTTTATTGAAAAAGTAAATATTAGAGGTGGGCACAATAATTCAAGAGTTAGGTTAGTTCTTTTTTTTAAACAAAGATGACATTGAGTTCCTGCAAATCTGTTTTTGAAATAATGTCAGCTATCAAAATACTATGCTTTTTGTTAGATTGATCTATATTGATACTCTTACGATGAAAACACATAACTATGATGGTTTAAAGTAAATCTTTTATTTAAGTATATCATGACTAACTAAGAGAACCAGCACAATTACAAAGATGGAAAATAAAATAAATTTTATTCAAATTCATGTAGCTAGATTTTATATCGCTTGAATTAGAACCTCTCATGAATTATTGCCTAACAAGATTTTAACAATTTCTTGGCTCCATTGTAGCATTTATATGCATCCATAGACTCACATGAACTTTAATTCCTTTATTCCAAACTGTGATGCATTGGAATTTTGTTTACTAGAATATTTGGAATCTTTGTTCAATGGACCAAATTAACAATAATTAAAACGTGTGAACTAAACTGCAAAGTTTTTATGGATTCCCATGTTCATTATAATGTTGCACTGTTAAATTTAAATAATACATCGTCAGTAAACATTTGAAATTGAAAGACATATTGTATTTTAATCATTTTATTTATTTTTTATTAGAAAGGAATTAAATGGAATGGGTTAATAGAAATCATAATGGGATCAATTAGCTTGTCTGAAAAATAATTGCAAAAAAAAAAATGGTAAGATATAATTATTTTGATTTATTGTTTTTCTTTAATATTATTGGCTATATATATATTATTGCACTATCAAATTCTACTTATTGTTCATTTTGGTATGCTTATATTGATGACTGTTATTATGTTTAAAATATTTTAACTGTTCATGTACCATTGTGCAATAAACCGTCACATATTATTTGTCATGTAATGAGAACAATTTATTTTCTTGTAGGAATTAGATGCATCCACAAATGGAGTTACTCCTTTCCACGTGGCTCAAAGCCTTTTGGTGCAACCGTTGAAGAATGTTAGCAAAATAAAACTTGTGGAATGTTGGAACTTAATATCACTGTCAACTCTATCAATTGCATCCTCAACAATTGTTTTGGAAAATTTGATAATCTGTAAATGTTATAAGCTGAAGTGCATCACAACATATGAGGGAGATGCTAAAGCTGATAAGAATTTCTGTTCCTTTTTCCCAAGGTTGGAGAATCTAGAAATTGAGGATTGCAAGGAGTTGGAATTTGTATTTATAGCAGCAATATCTGTTGGTCTTAAAAAATTGAAATTTTTGACTATCGAAGAAGTTCCTGAAGTAAAATATGTTGTTGGAAACTACCAACAAGAGCAACATTCATCCTATAGGAATCAAAATGAAGAGCTTCGTTTCGATCTCCCTGCTTTGGAGACCCTTGTCATCACAAATGCACCAAAGATGAACAGCATTTGCACCAAGAATTATAAAATAGTTTTGTCATCTCTTCAAAAGATTGAGATAATAAGGAATTGCCAAGATAAATCTTTCACAGATCATAACTTGGTGAATTGGAGAACTACAGAGGTGCACTCTTTTTAACTATGTGTATATATGCTTTGTTTTTGTTTTGATAATGGTAATCATATGTGGCATATTTGATTATATTGACATTATTTATCAATTTCTTTATGTGTTAAGCTTTTTTGTCAACTAACTTATTAAGCCTTGTGATCAATGGTTTCTCCACAAAGTGTATATTCTAATAATTTGAGAGTTAGGTTAGTTCTTTTGTTTTTTTTTTAAACAAAAGACAATGAACACACAACATTGAGAGTTCCTATAATTTTACTTTTGAAATAATGTTAGCGATCAAAACACTCTACTTTCTGTTAGATTGATCTATATTGATGCTATTACATAAAGACGCTTAGCCAGTGGTTTAGCGTAAATTTTTTATTTAATTACATAATAAGACAAAGATAACCAGCACAATTATTAAAATGGAAATTATACTAATAGTTATTTCAAATAGACGTAGCTATATTGTATATAACTTCAATTAGAACCTCTTATTATGAGTCATTTCATGACGAGATTTTAATAATTTATTTGGTCGTAGCAATTATATGCATCATAAGTGGAGCCCTCAATTTTGTGCACCCAAAGCCTTATGATCCAACCATCCATAAACTCACGTCCTTCATTGTAAAGGTGAAAGATTACTTACAAGTTGCAAACTGGGATGCACTGGAATTTTGATTCATAGCATATACTATTAGATGCATATTTGGAATCATTGAGGATCTGTACCGCTCCTTTATGTTCAAGCATATATGGACCAAGTTACCAATAATTAAATCATGTGTATCATATTGCAAAGGTTTTAGATTTCCAGTTAATTACCACAAAGGCAATAAACATTTGAAATTGAAAATATATATGGTCTTTTAATCATTTTACGTAAATTTGTATTAACAAAGAATCAAATGAAACGGGGGTATACTAATAGAACTCAGAAGGGCTCAATTAGTTTTTCTTTTTCCTTTTATAGATCAATCAGTTTCTCTCGAAAATATTTGGAAAAAATGAAAAGATATAATTATTTTGATTTATTGTTTTGCTTTGATATTATTGGCCATATATATTGTTGCAAAATCGAATTTTACTGATGGTTCATTTTGGTATAATTAGATTGATTTCTTTGATGACTATTACTATGTTTAAAATATTTTGATTGATTATGTGTATTATTGTATATTAAAATGTCGCATATTGTTTGTCTTGGAATGACAGGGATTTAATTTCTTGGTGATAGCTATAGATGTAAATTTAATTATTTTTTTTTGTAGGAAATAGATGCATCAACAGATGGAGATCCTCCTTTCGATGTAGTTCAAACCCTTCTTGTGCAATCCTTGAAGACTGTCAGGGAAATAGAACTTGCAGAATGTTGGAACTTAGTATCACTGTCAACTCTATCCATTGCTGCAATGGTTTTGGAAAATCTGACAATTCGTGAATGTCATAAACTGAAGTGCATCACTACAAATGAAGGAGTTGCTGAAACTGATACGTACTGTTCCATTTTTCCACAATTAGAGAATCTAAAAATTGAGAATTGCAAGGAGGTGGAATTTTTTTTTGTATCAACAATATCTATTGGTCTTAAAAAATTGAAGTCTCTGACTGTCAAAAAACTTCCTGAACTAAAATATATTGTTGGGAACTACCAAAAGGAGCAACACTCTTTCAATCATAATCAAATTGATGAGCTTCATCTGAATCTCCATGCTTTGGAGACCCTCTACATTGAAGATGCACCAAAGATAAACGGCATTTGCACCAAAAATTATAAATTGTTGCTGTCATCTCCTCGGAATGTTCAGATTTGCAATTGCAGTATCAACTCTTTCCCTGCCCAGGTTCACTCTTTAACCCTGTCTAGCTTGTTATGTTTTTAATGTTAATTAAAATGGGAGTATTTGATCGAAATGAATATATGTTAAATTTTTTGGTCAACCAATATGTCAAGCTTTTAGATAAATTGTCTGCCGACCTCGTATTAGATAAAGTGGTTAGGTTAGTTTTTCTTGATGAAAAAAAGACTTTGAACAAATCACCATGAGTCTAGTAATTTATTTTTTTTTGGGAATAAGGTCGGCTATCAAAATACTCTCTAATTAATTTTTGTTGGATTGGTATTTATACAATGAAGATGCTTAGCACAAATATTTTGATTTAACTATAATATGATCGGGATGATTAGCACAAATTTTTAACTGAAAATTAAACTAGTAGTAAATTTTATTTGAAATTAATCTAGCCAGTATTGTAAATTATTTTAACTGAAACCTCTCATGTATTATTTCCTAATGAGATTTCAATTATTTATTGGCTTTTAGGAAGAACATGCATCCCCAAATGAAGCTCATCCTCTATTTCGTGCAGTCCAAAGCCTTTTGAATCAATCATTGAAAAATATTAGAAAACTGGAACTTGCAAATTGTGAGAGCTTAATATCAGTGTCAACTGTGTCTATTGTATCAACAATTTTATTAGAAGATTTGACAATCAGAGAATGTCACCAAATGAAGTACATTGTAGCATGTGAGGGGGATGCTGGGACTCAGATGAACTACAATTCCATCTTCCCAAAGTTGAAAAAGTTAAAAGTTTCGGACTGCAATGCAGTGGAATATATATTCCCAGCATATGCTTTTAGATCCCCTCTATATTTGGAATCTTTGAGCATCCACACAACTCCTATGTTAAAATATGTGTTTGGAAGAAGTCAACATGAAGATATTTTGATTCATGAGAGTCAGATCAACGAAACTCACATTGATTTCCCGGCTCTAAGTAAGCTTTCTATCATGGATGTGCCACAACTTGAAAGCATTTTCCCCCCAAATTACTATTTGAGAGGATTAGCTCTAAGGTCTATTGCTTTGGGAGGGTTTCCAATGTTTCCAATAAGACCTTGTAATGAATTTTTGGTTTTTTGGCATACAAAACAACAGGAAATAAAGGTATGGCTCTGTTCAACTTCATCTACTAGTTCTAGTTTATTCTCCCTATTGATAACATATTTTAATAATATTTCTTACTGCTTCATTCATAGATTTCAAGACGTCTTCTTAAAGGTACAGAATATTATAATATTAGCTCAGTAATTCATAATTTTTGCAAACTTGACTGGACCTTTTTAAATTATTTTCGTAAAAAATTCAAATATATTTTCTGAAAATTTTTATTTGATATTTTCATTCTTCCTAAATTCAACTAAAATTTTGTTCATATTGGACTACCCAGTTCAATTTTTTTTTTTTTTTGAAAAAAGATTTTGAATTTGAATTTAATATACGTTTCACTTCCATGGAGTTTACAGGTAATTGAGATGCGATTCCAAACTTTGAAAAATTTTGAAGTTGATGGCTCCAAAATAAAAGAAATTTTTGATTTGACACATCTAGACATGAGGCAAAGTGGGGATGGACATGAAACATTGACATCAAGCTTACAAGGGTTAGTGTTGACATATCTAAGTGAGTTGGAGAATATATGTGTGGGTCCTAAACGTATCATGTGCTTCCATAGTCTTCAGGAGCTAAGCATTAATTCATGCAAAAAGCTCACATTTATCTTCTCTGCATCTATGGTGAGAAGCTTACCAATGTTGAAGGAGCTACATATATCAGCATGTGAACAATTGGTTCGCATTGTTGAAGAAGATCATGAACCAAATGCTGATGATCATTTGTGTCATGAACCATGCTTTCCCAATTTAGAAGAAGTCACTGTCAAAAATTGTGACAAATTGAAGTACCTGTACTCTGTCACACTTTCCGATACCCTACCAAAACTGAGGGAGTTCTGGATATGGATAGCCCATGAACCTGAGCATGTACTAATCAGACGAGGTGATATAAAAGAGATGGTGACGAAGGATGTGCTTCCACAACTTAGATGGCTGAGGCTTGAAGAACTTCCGAACCTCATTAGTATCTGCCATGGGATTGATTTTCAAACTTTGGCAGATGATAAGTATGATGTGCATATTGAAGATTGTCCCAACTTTTCTTTTTACGGTATGCATCTAGAGAAGAAATTATATATACAGAATTGGAATATTACACGAGTCTTAATACATGTATACATGTGTGTGTTATATAACATTAAAAACTATATTTTCAGAAACGTCAGCTACCAAGCTTCAAACAGGTCCTGAAAGTGCTGATTCTGAAGCTAAAGAAAAAGCAGAGGAGAAGCTTTTTTACATCAAAGTACAGAACAATTTCCGAACATGGGAGATGCAACACAACAATCCCTCACAAAGGTATGGTTTTGTTTTCTAAAGGCATCATTTTACTGTTTCTCCACTGATCCCGATCATGATTATGGATGTTATTAGTTGGGGGGGAACATTGGAAATGACTGCATTTTAAATGCCAACAAAACTATTTATCTCTATTCTCTTTCTTAAAATAATTCAAAATATTTTTTCTAATTTTGAGGCAATTGTTAGGAAATTTAGGAAGCAACAAAAGAAATTATATTTTTGAAGAGGATTTTATTTCGGAGATAACAAAAGACAATTTCATCATCTGATCCAAAACTCATAGAATAACTTGTGCTTACTAACCCTTTATTATTCTTTTTCTCTCTTTTTTAATACCTAGTGAGTTGTTGGTTAGAGCAAAAGAATAATTAAGGAAGAATGTTAAAAAAAAAAAAGAAAAGAAAATGATTACTAAGTGGAAATCTGCCCTTTTTTATGAGAAATTAAAAAGAAAAGCAGCCGTAGAAAAAAGTTTCCTATGAGTAATTTACCTAATTCCCTATATTCACGTAGGATGATGAGGTTGTTGGCAACCATGTCAAACATGATACAAACATGATGGATCCATCATCACATCATAACATACGAGACTCCATATTTTTCAACTAACATCTTCCAGAAATAATGAGACAGTAATGAGACATGCGTAAAATCCCAGATTAAGATGCATAAAATCTTCAAGAAATTTAAATGAAATCAGTACAAGAAATGAGACATGCATAAAATCTCATGATTAAGATGTTAATAGTTCATTAAAAGGTATAATTTCAAATGCTTAATATCATAGAAAACTTTAATTTATGTCTTGTTGAAAATATTATGACGATTGGTTTCTAATAGAAGGAGCCAAATCATAGAAGCTCCAACCTAAGTGACAACACTCACGCAAGTGCCAAAATCTTTCAAGAGGAAGAGGAAGAGGAAGAGAAAGGTAAAATATTAATCTCTTGGTTTCATCGAAAAGTATTAGTTATTTATTTTGGGATTTGCAGGTGGCTTGATAACATCTCGTCGTCCTCGATATGGCATAATAAAGGATGACAACTCTTTGTCAAAGGAAAAGCTTGAAACCTTCATTCAAGGTACTTGTTGATTTCTTTAAATTAGATATTTCATCCTTCGAGTTGATAATAATTATTTTTTCGAACTATTGTACATATTTCTTTTATTCAATTATTTGTTTTGATAGTTTGCCTTCAAAGATTGCTTCATTAGTTAGGGGTCAAATAGTTAAAATGGTGTTGAAACCACTAACTAGCGAACTTGTATTGTCGTAGATGATGATCAAGTTTGTGATCAGTCTCATCCAACTTCATCCAAATTCAAGGAAGAAGGCGTAGTTCAAAATGAATCTAAGTCGAATGTTGAACAAAGTAACCTCTCCTACGATGGGGATCGAACAAGAGTCTTCATATTCTAAATGTTTTTTGAACTTGAATATTCCCAACTTCTGCTGCACATAAAGCATTAATGAACTTGAATACTCTTTTCCTGTGATCCATATGACTATTTCTCATTCTGCATAGTTGATTTCATTATCCTAATTTTCTAATGTTATGGTCTTTTTTGGTGCCAAATTCAAACAACAAATCAATTAACAGTTTCACAACCAAGTACAACAATGCCAACAACACTTTTTGTTACTATTTCACACGATGAGTCCTTAAAGGTAATACTATTGTTGTTTCCCTTACAAGATATGTGATAGATTTATGCTATATAACTTGAACTCACCCCTCTTTTTTATTCATCTTCATATATGATAAGTTGATCAGCAAAGATGTGGACAAAGAAACAAATCGAATGGATCCTCATTCTCTTGACGGGGAAACCAAACTTGATATACAATCCAAGGAAACAAAAAATGTTAAAAATTCATTGAGGATTTTATTTATGGTGCGTTCATTTATTATCTTAAAATAAACCAACTTAAATATCTTTGCTGGTTTGCAGATTGTTGAAGTAAAAGCTGAAGAAGGTGCTTCATTAGAAACCTCACAACCAAGCTCATTAACTTCTAAAAAGGTTGGCTTCTTCTAAAAATTTTACAATTTAATATATTTGTTATTGCCATAGTAATAATGATGGATGGTTTATTGCACAAGGGGCCTATTCCTGTGAGTCCTAAACCCACTATTCACGCTAGAAGCCAAAGTACAACTGCCAAAATTTTTGAAGAGAAAGAGAAAGGTAAGATGTTAGTTTCCTAATTTAATGCTTTAATTCGCTAACTGTATATTTATGCGCTTAATTAATTTGGTCTAGGCGACCCTGATGTGCCACCAAAGCTTATTATTTCAAGTGAGCAAGCTTCTAAGATAATCTCACCATCGAGTCTTGTACCATCAAAAGCTCTAACGATCCCTAAGCAAATTCCCACGTCCACTCCCTCTGAGCCTACTGCTTATGGTGAGGTTCTTTGTTG
Organism: Vachellia collinsii; assembly: GCA_006871305.1. Classification (NCBI taxonomy): domain Eukaryota; kingdom Viridiplantae; phylum Streptophyta; class Magnoliopsida; order Fabales; family Fabaceae; genus Vachellia; species Vachellia collinsii. The sequence continues at coordinate 14,009 of QFDD01003520.1, forward strand.
CCTTCTTTACTAAGTTTCCCTTCATTATATTATTTAGTGATTTCAGAAGGGTTTCATATTATAATTGCTTCATCTAGGAAGAAAGATCCAAGAGAATGTTGGAACTACTAGCCAACCTTTGCATGAAGCTTCGGGTCCTTTTCAAATTTCTGGTAAGTCTTGTGCCCTTACCATTCCATGTTTCCTTGTATTATACTTGGCTTGATTCATTCATTGAATATGAGTACTTTAACTCTTTAATTTTGTTTTTATTATTACTCACTTCATAATTTGATGGTTTTGGAAGGTCAACTTGGTGTCATGGCTCCTTTTATTTGTGACACCAATATTGCTTTTAGTGTTGCTGGGGTGAAAGAGATAGTTGAGATGATGAAACTAGAGGGTATTGAGCCTTCCTTGCTGGCAGAAGCATTCAAGACTAACCCACAGCTTCATCTTTCTTCAGAGGATCGAAGCACCGAGTTGTTATGTTATTCCTATAAGGTGCTGCTAAATATCTTGAACATTCTAGCCACTCGGAGCCCCTTCACGATCACTGAGGCGGACAAGAGATTGTTGGCGAAGTATTTAAAGGATGCTTCTATTCTAGGCTTTGACAAAGAGTGGCTTGATTCTATTAGAATCAAGGTTTTCAATAACTGTGATATATCAGAACTTCATCGTGTGCAAGAGCTTCTAAAGGGTTTAGGCATTAAGCTCCAGGCTAATAAGAAAGCACTTGCAAATGTTTGTGACCAAGAGGCAAAAGCTGCAAAATCTGTAGAAATGTCTCAAAAGGAGTTGGAGGCCAGACATAAAGAGTTGGAGGCAGCTCAATCCCATTTTAATGTTGCACAACAAGAGCATACACACATTAGGGTACGCCATTCTCAACTTTTAGAAGAATGCCAAGAAATTCTGGAACAGCGAGATCAATGTTCAGAAATACTTGCTACCAAACTTAGACCTTTTGGATGTTAACATGGATGCCATGTGTACTTTGTAATTCATGTTTTAATTGTGCTCATTATCCTACTTTTATTTCCAAGAAAGATAATATTGTCACGAACTTTCTAATATTGTCGTACTTTTGTTTGTGTAACATCATAGACTTGTACCAATTGTTGGGCATAGAAGAGTTATTTTCATAATTAAGATGTTATATATGTATTTTGCTTTCAAGCATTTCCTAGTACAATGAATATAGTGTAAATAAAAATGTTGCCACGTTTAGCATTCCTATTTAACTATTTGCTACTAAATGAGCCAGAACCATGCAACTGAACTTTCATCATTTTTCCAAGTTTTGAGCAGGACAGAGAAGAACAGAGAAGCAAAGTTCAACGTAAATGGACTGTTCGAGATCTATTTCTCATATTTTCATCATTTTTCCTAATTTACCCCTATTTATTGATGCTCACTAATAATAATCATGTAATTAAAAGATGTGGATAATTCAGAAAAATGATTAGGGTGGTTTTAAAAATACGTCATATTAACTAGCTTAAATGACTTCCTTAATCTAATCAGTAAATAAATCTTATATGACGGTCCTAAAAAATTAAAGTATTCTTTTTACAATTGAAAGTGGTTCCCTGTTTTTACATTTTTAGTTGTATTCTATCTATATCGATTTCAATGAGTATTAATGCTTAAACTTTAAACCCAACCCTTAATGCATGACTAAACTACGTATATATTGGAACTACGTAATCGAACTCCCATTCACCTTATTCTTACATCATTGATCACTAGTAATTATACCTATCTATCTATAAGGCTTTCTATGATCTTTTTTATGAAGACTAAATTTTTAATGCTAATGACCAATTCAACCTTAAAGAGGATTATTATTAAAGACATGGTCACATGTGTGATATCTGTGTTTTCTGTAAACAGAAAGAAAGGCTAAACGAGTAATTACAGATTAATTAAGGGTCCAAAAATGTAAAAAAGGAATTTTGGAAAAGTAGGAACCAAAATGACATTTTTAAAATTTGAGGACCAAAGTGTAAATTGAAAGTTGGGACCAAATTGTCATTTATGAAATTCAATGGCATTTTGGTCAAAATTTGACCAAAAAATCAGAAAATTTTTTAGAACATCAAAAGATAAAAAAAAATTCAATGATTGGTAATTGAGATCCAGTTTAAGTCAAAATAGCAGAAATAACATTTGCGGGAATTTTAAATTTTATTTAATAATTGACTATTTAATAAAATAATTAGTCAAATATGATTATTTATAATACCTAGAGGTCTCAAACATTTGATTTCAGAGTAAGAGAAAATAGCTCAGGAAATCTAGTATTTTATAAAATTGATTTCAAGAGAAAGTCAGAAACGGTCTGTCAAAATGGAAGAAAAATGCCAAAAAAACCCCAAAATAACACATCTGGAATAGGAATTGAGGAAGGAAAAATGATTAAAAGAATAGAGAAATTATAGGAACTTTTTAAGAACAGTGAATTGGTCAAGTAATCAGAAAATTTCCAAAAAGCATTTTCAGAAGAAAATTTTTGGGTAAAGTAACCCTAAAGCAATTTTACTTTTATAAAGGAGACTGTGGAGCTTGAAAGGTGCTACTTGGTGTCTTTATATTCAAAGAGGAAAAGTAAAAAAGATATTTAACTCAAAATGGTAGATTACAGCAAAGTAAAATTACCCTGTTAATATAAGTGGACCTCACAATTATTTTTACCTTATGGAGAGTTTTTAAACACAATTACAGCCCCTCAAGCTGCCATTTTCGATCAGCCATAGAAGAAAGAAAGAGAGAGCAAGGTGTCACTTCAAGAGGAGTAAAGAAGAAGAGAACTCAAGTAAAATTCGAGGTAACTGCCTAATTTCTTCCATGGATTTGATCTAGAACCTCTTCTCTTCCTTTTGTATGGTATAAATTTTGATATGGTGATATATTTGTGCTGTTAAAATTTTAGGTTTTAGAGAGAGAAATCAAGAAGAGAGTGAATTAGATCAATCAAAGTTTACTAAGCAACTTCTTATGCAATTTGCAACATTTTGGCATTTGGTTTGTAATGATTTGAGCTCATGTTGAATTTGTGGTTACAAACCCTCATGGGGATGCTGTTGCACAAAATTGATCTATAAGGGATGAGTGTTTTAATGTTGTTAAATGATTGGGAAATTGTCTAGGAATGATTTTATGCATGTGTGTGATAATAGAAAGTGGAAACCACACTTGCTGAAATTTTCTGTGCATTTTTGGATTTCTGCTGTTCTTGGGAGAAGGAGTGAGTTTTTGATGATTTTGATGCTTCTAATGAATTTAGAAGGCAAAATTATGTAGGGTAGAAGTAATAAAACAAATTTGGAAGCATTAGAATTAAAATTGAAAAATTTGAAAATGTAAGGATTGAAATTGTCAAGATTGAGTTTTATGGGTTTTTAGTTGTTATAATGCATAGGAAACGACTTAATGTTGATACCCAATGCATCATATTATATATAGGAGTGTTATTAGCACAAGGAAGAGCTCAAGATGCTAAAGGGAAGTTGTGAAACCACTTGGAAAACTTAATTTAAAGTAAACAATTGAGGTAGTAAGATTACTATCTTTTGCATTAATATTGTTTATAGTTGTTATTGATGAACTTTGCCATGTTTATGTGCTAGAAAATGTGTTATGTGTTGGTAGTTATGACATGTCATACTATGTGAAAATTCCCTTTTAAGTGATAGCATTTCACATGCATACATGGCTAGATTGATATGTGTGACAATTATGCTTATTAATGTTATTGATAGTAATTTTGCCATGGAGATTTTTATGAAATTTTATCCTCCCATAATAACACCTTCTAGAACAAAGTTCCAAGAGCAAAGGCAAGGAACCACGAGTAAAGATGGATGATTTTCAAATGCAAGGGAATGCTTAACCAAGTTGAAAGTGTTTCATGTTGTTTTCATGGATTCTGAAAAAATTGTATGCTAAACATGAGCATTATGGAGCATGATATATGTGCTGTGTAAATGAGTTAAACATGCTAATTCACATAGTGATATGGTTATGTGTTTGAAGGAGAGGATAGTGGGTATGTAAAATGTCACACCCCTTTTCTCTGTGTTAATTTGTTATAATGGGATTTTACGAAAAATTTAACACTTTTTTAAAACAACTTTTATGTAAAGCTGTTATTTTCATGTTAAATCCACTGAACCAGGTTTAATCCTTAGATTTGTGGGTTATGGCTCATCACGCTTTCACTGCGCGATTGCCTTCTATCTCATTACTAAGTACATACTCTGTACCATCAAATATATATATATGAGTATTTAAACCATCCGGCTTATATTAAGATAATCATTAACAACTAAATAACAATTGCATAACATGCAATTCCGTACCCTTATTTGAGTATCGCTCAATCACTGAGCATCCAAATAACCATTCCTTCTTAGAACCGGCTATTCTGCAAAGCTTGTAAAGCAATATCCGTACTCTATTCCACGAGTACCACTATGTTAAGAGCATACGATCGTTCTATCATAGAATCAATCCACATATCATAGCACGCATAACTCATATGACGCAAACAAGCATGCAAAATTAAATACATGATAATAAGATAAAAAAGGATTTCTACCTATCTTCCTTCGTTTACCTTTATCTTCTTCTGCAAATCCATTTTCCAACCTTCCTTGGGTGCTCAACCGATTTTAAATCCTAAAAATATGCACACACACACACACACACACACACACACAGATATATATATATATATATATATGTTTATATTGAGTCTTATTTAACTCCTTCTTCTCTTCTAACCTCATTTCTATCCCTTTACATTATTAACTTTATTTGACATTTGAATTTTTCAATAACTTTGAAAAATCCTATCTTATTTCATATAATTCCAAATGCAATGGTCTAAGCTTCTATTCAAAGCTCTCATTGTTCTCTTTCAAGGAAAATTATCATTCACAGATTATAATTAACACATATTCTTACATTAATGCTCAGAAGTTGTTGCTTGTTAATCAATTTCTCTAATTTTTCAAATTTCATCGGTTCATAACTTATAATATACTTATCCAAATAATGCCTTCTAATACTCATTTGAAAGCTTGTAATGAGTACTATTTGCTTACCTAATTTCATAGTCATCAAAGACCATTTGGCTATTTAAATATTTGTTCAAAGTCAACTGTTTCATCAGAAAAATATACTATTTTCCAATTTTCTAAATCAATTGAAAAAATTCATAATTTATTCTATGTAATTCCAAATATAGTGATTCAAAGCTCTATTTAAAGCTCTTTTCATCCTCTATAAAGGAAAAATAAGTCCAGTCATCTATTATTAATCCTTGCTACATCAAACCACCGAAAATGCATTCTGCTCATTTGCAAAAACGCATTCCTTTTAGTTTTTTATATGAATATTTAAAAATTCATAACTTACAATCTACTCATCCAAATATTATGTTCTATGACTTATTTTAAAGGTCAAAATGTGTATTAAAATCTCACCAAATTTCATAGGCAAAAGAGGTCGTTTGACCAGTTTAAAGACTACTCAAAGTCAGCTATCTAACAACAACTTCCAACACTAATTTTAAGTTCAATAAACCTCTATTAATTTTAGAACCTTTGCTTTAAATCCAAATTTCCAGATTACTACCATCCTTACCATGGCCTTTTAATTAATAAAATGTATTTATATATATACATGTATCTATATACTCATCAGCACCTCAATTCAGATTCCATTTTAATATCCTTCCAATATTTCACTGATACGCATGTATATACTCATACACTGATACACATGTAAGTACAAACATTTTCCAGCAACTTGAGAAATTCCTTTAATCCATTAAAACTCCCCTTTTTTTCATCATGAAGCATTTTCTTAACTAAAACCAAATGGCAGCCTCACCATACCAGCACCAAAGTAAAGATCCTAGTGCATATGGGAACATTAAAGGATTTGGGAATTGGAGGAAGTGAAATCAAAGGCTGTATGTGAATTTTTCTGCAGAGTATGGTGGACTGAAAGTAGTAGTGGATGTGGCGGAGTTATTAATAATGATAAGAGCAAATGGATGTCTAATCCTACTCCCTTATTCTAAATGGAGCAAAGGCATAACAAAAGACAAGGTTATTCTTCTCGATGTCATGAACATCCAAGTCACTTGTATGAGGACAAAGTTCTGATTTCAAGACATAATATACTTATTATCCAAGATTTGAGCCGCTCTTACTTATTTCTCTGTGCTTCAAACGATCTTTTTTCCCTTTTCAGAACAGAAGGAAGCAATATGCATGCCCCTGTTTTCGGATCCACATAATCCAGCGACATGCAGCAACCATACACGAACATGTAGCAGCACGGATGACCCAAAACAGAAAGAAAGATTGACATGCATGTCTCGATTCAGCTCACAGAACTCATATCTCCCACGCAAACTGATTACTCGGTGAATCATCTCTGATATTCCAGAGATGTTACTACCTGTGATAATAATATCATCTACATATACCACCAGAAGAATCATGCCAGCATCTGTGTGCTGATAGAATACAGAATGATTTCATTTGCTCTGAAACAACCCAAATTTCTTAACCACGGAAGAGAATCTATTAAACCAAGCTCGAGGACTTTGTTTTAAACCATATAACGACTTCTGAAGATGGCACACCTTCATTTTCTCCCCCTCAGCAACAAACCCAGGTGGTTGTTGCATATAGACATCTTCTAGAAGATCACCATTCAAAAACGCATTCTTAACATCAAGTTGGTGAAGAGTCCAATTATAAGTGGCTGCCAAAGAGATGAAAAGACGAACAGAGGTCAACTTGGCAACAGGAGAGAAGGTCTCAGAATAGTCAATACCATATGTCTGAGCATAGCCCTTAGCAACTAGTCGTGCTTTCAAACGCTCAATGGAGCCATCAGCATTGGTCTTAATATTGAATACCCATTTACATCCAATAGCTTGCTTCCCCAAAGGGAGATCAACAAGGTTCCAGGTACCAGCCTTTTCAAGCGCC
>QFDD01003521.1:0-19732 GCA_006871305.1 Vachellia collinsii
TACAGGACATGTGAGATCTGGAGATCAGCTAAGTGATTTGCTTACTAAAGCTCTGAATGGGGTTCGGATTAACTATCTATGTAACAAGTTGGGCATGACTAACATTTATGCTCCAACTTGAGGGGGAGTGTAAATATAAATGCATAGTTAGGCATACTTTATTAGTTAGGCAAAGTTAGGCATTAGCTAGTTAGGCATAGTTAGGCATGCTAGTTAGGCATGCTAGTTAGGCATAGTTAGGCATGCTAGTTAGGCATAGTTAGGCATGCTTTATTAGTTAGGCAAAGTTAGGCATTAGTTAGGCATTTAATTCTAAGGTTCTACTTTGTGTATATATATGTTCATTTTGATCATGGAAGATATGAAGTTTTGATTCCAAAACTCTATAGTCATAAACTTAAATTCAACCTCTTTATTTTCTTTCGTACGGTATAAACATTTTTGAATTATGATATTAATCTGCTGTCATTTGAAAGACAAGACACCTATGAACTCCTCCACAAATTAAATGACTGGACTTCTCAAATTATACTGATCGATACAATTTCTATTATTCCTCACGAAAATGCAAACCCAAAGTAAAGTTGCACGAGATTATCCATTTATTTAACTAATTTTTACAATTTACATGAACCTTGCTTGCAGAGCCGTTATTCTCCAAAATAAAAGTGAAGAAATGATTATTGTATTTATCTAAAGGATGCACGAACTCGTAGTAAAGTGACATAACTTGAATAATGAACTACGATGTACACCACTAAAGCATATTTTCTAACTTGGGAAAGACTGTTTCCCCTACTTTGTAGTGCATATACAGCTCCTCTAGCATAATGCCCCCATTCACATTCTTCTTGCTGAGAATAATCCTTTGCCCGATTCACATTATTTTTCGAGTAGGAGGTTATCGCTAACTCAGAGTATCCCAGTATTTCTGCTAGACTAATCTCGGGGTGCCTCGCTAGGAATCGAACCCAAAACCTGGCGGGTACACAACGCCTTACCTTCCCCTTATCAACTAGTCGGACCCAACCCTTGCAGGCAAATTGTTATTCACATTATTATTCAGAATAGATTGTCTTGATTTCTGAACCTCATCAACTCTAGCATACATCAATCATTTCAAAACCAACATTGCACAAATTGTACAGCGGTAATATGGATATTGGGGATGACAAACTATAAACTAGGTACAGTACTATAGTAATTTGCTAGATTCGGTTACATTGTTATGCAATTAGTTAGACATTAGTTAGGTGTTAACTTTATCTCCATGTTTATATAAGGACAAAGGTACTCTGAAGTAACAACACAAGAATATACAGTATTTTTCTCCCATTTGCTTCTCTCGGTCTCAACTTCTCTGGTTCTTCTTTCCCTTTTGTTTCCAGATTGTATCATGGTATCAGAGCCTCCACTATCGTGATGATGACCACTTCCTCTTCAGTCAACGTTGTGGTCATCACCAGCGCTGGTCTGACGACCTCTACTACCTCCGCCTACGTGCTGAATGTTGCTAACCCCTGTACAAACCCTACTCAACTCCTCTCGAATCCCTATTATCTACATCCGAATGAGAATCATTCTTTAATTCTTGCCAATTCGGCTCTTACGGGACCAAACTACCACACCTGGTCCAAAGCCATGAAAATTTCTTTACGATCCAAGAATAAATTGCAGTTTGTTGATGGTTCCATTATTGCGCCTGTGAGTTCTGATCCTCTGTATCTTGCTTGGCTCCATTGTAATACAATGGTCTGCACATGGATTACACGTTCTCTTTCCCCTACCATTGTGAAAGCATTTTATGGTTGGACAAAGTGTATGACATCTGGTCTGATTTAAGGGATTGATTTGCTTAGAGCGACATCTTCTGCGTTGCTGAGTTGTAGGAAGACATTTTCTCATTTAAACAGGGAGATCTCTCTGTTAGTGACTATTTTACCAAGTTGAAGATTCTTTAGTGACTATTTTACCAAGTTGAAGATTCTTTAGGATGAATTCATTAGCCTCGGCCTGATTGCTTGCTGTCTGTGTAACTTTGCGTGTTCTTTACAGTCTACCATAATCAAGATTATGTTCTTTCATTCTTGAAGGGACTCAATGATCGGTTTTCCTATGTGAAATCTTAAATCATGCCAATCGATCTTTTACCTTCAGTTAACAAGATTTTCTCATTAATCTTGCAACAAGAGCGTGAGATGCAATTAGGCACTTAATCTGTAGTTCTCTTCAACAACAGCCCATCGTGTGCTTCTAACGCTGATCCTAAGAATCAAAATACTTCTACATCTGGAAACAATAATTTTTGTACCCTTTGCAATAGACCAAGACACACTATGGATACATGCTACTGCAAACATGGCTCTCCACCGGGCTTCAAATTCTAAAATCAATTATCTGCTTCGACTTATCATTTCCAATCACATGATCCTTCTTCTATGACAGAGCCTAAGACCATTCCTCTTTGACACATCTCAACTCCCTTCGGCTTAGTTTAGACTAGAGCAATACCATAAATTGTTACAGCTTGTTCAATCCAACTCTTCCGCTCCCACATCCTCTACTATTCCTTGCATTCATAACATCAGTTCCCTTTCTTCATCTACTGCCAACTCAGGTAATTTCTCTATTCTTTCTTCTTTTTCAAATCGCACCTCTTTGGTCATTGATTCAGGAGCTACTAACCATGTTTGCCATTCTCTTAGTTTATTCTCTAAGTATACTCGCAACTTCCCTATTCCAATCAAACTCCCAAATAATAGCTACATAACTGCCAATATCTCAGGGATCATTCATCTTTTTGTTTCCCTCATTCATCGTAATGTGATCTATATCCCTAACTTTGCATTTAATATTCTCTCTATTTCTAAACTCAGTTTCCATTAATTGTTGCTTTATTTTTCTTTCTTCTATTTGCTACATTCAGGCGCTATTCCCTTGGAAGACGATTGGTATAGATTGGTATAGCTGAAGTGTTTGAAGGACTATACATTCTTAATCTTGCAAGGGTTCAACATGCAGTGGCTGTTTAAATTTCTACACCTCAAGCACTTCAAACTTCCTCTTATTTGTGGCATCACCACTTAGGTCATCATGTTTCACCATCCACTCTTAAGCTTTTACATAAGCAATTTCCCTTTATACATTGTATTGCATCACGTGAACCATGTGATGTATGCCATCTAGCTAAACAAAAGCGTTTAAGCTTTCCTGTAAGCAAGTCCTTGAGAAAAAAATATTATGCATTACTACATGTTAACATATGGGGTCCTTTTTCAATACATTCCACTAAAGGTTTTAGATACTACTTAACTATTGTGGATGACTATAGTTGATATACTTAGATTTTTCTCATGAAATCAAACGTTGAGGTTCGAGTTCATCTACAAGCCTTTATTTCTCGGATTTAAACTCAATTTGCCATTAAAACTCAAATTATAAGATTTGACAATGGCCTGTAGTTTTTCATGGATTCCTTTTATAAATCCAAGGGTATTATTCATCAAACTCCTTGTATTGACACACCTCAACAAAATGGTATTATTGAAAGAAAGCATGAACACATTTTAAATGTTGCAAGAGCCCTTTTATTTTAGGCAAAATTACCTAAAATTTACTGGTGTTTTGCTGTATCTCATGTTGTTTTTCTCATTAATAGATTACCTTCACCCTTTATTAACCAAAGCACACCATTTAACTTACTGCATAATAAACCACCTGGTTTTTGTGATCTAAACTTCTTTGGTTCATTATGCTATGCTAGTACATTTGCACACAATCGCACCAAGTTTGGTCCTCGGGGCTTTAAAGCTTCTTCTCCTAGGTTTTCCTGAAAATACTAAAGGTTACATTCTTTTAAATCTCCATTCTAATAAGATTTTTATTTCTCGGGATGTTATTTTCTATGAATCTTTCTTTCCTTATGTTGGCATTACATCACATAATCTACCCATTTCTCTTCCTACTGATACTCCACCTTTAGACCATGATTTTGTTCCTCTTTATTTTCCTCGTCACCAAAATATTACTACTTCTCTACCCCTATCCACTACACCATTACCTGTTCAGACCACAAATGATTCTCTACCTTCATCATTGTCCTCAACACCTTCACCCACTCGAGTTTCATGCATGCCACACATACCACCTTCATACTTGCAGGATTATTATTGCTCTTCCTTCACTACTTTAGCTGCTCCATTTTCCTCAGGTAACAAATATCCCTTTTCTTTTATTCTATCTTACAACTCTCTTTCCCTTGCTTATGAACGTTTATGTATGATCGTTTCCTTTGATGACATCCTTACTACTTATCACCAAGCCTCTAAACATAAACCTTGGAGAGATGCCATGGGTGCTGAAATTACAGCTCTGGGACAGAATCATACTTGGATCCTTACTCATTTACCTTATGGGAAACTTCCTATTGGGTGTAAATGGGTTTATACTAAAAAATATAAGTCTGAAGATGCTTTAGATCGGTATAAAGCTCGGTTGATAGTCAAAGTGTTTACTCAAACATAAGGTGTAGACTATTTTGACAATTTTTCAACTATTGCCAAAATGACCACAGTGAGGTTGCTGCTTGCTAACCTTCTACCAATAATTGGCACCTTCAACAACTTGATGTAAATAATGTTCTTTTTTTTTTGCATGGTGACCTTGATGAGGAGGTTTATATGGTGTTGCCTCCGGGTTTCAAATCTTCTAATTCATCTCTTATTTGCAAACTCCAAAATTCAGTCTATGGACTAAAGCAAGCAAGTAGGCAATGGTTTTAAAAACTCTCTTCAGCCCTTATCTCTTATGGCTATATAGAATCTAAAGTTGATTATTTTTTATTTGTTAAAGCTTTTGACTCTAGTTTTACTGCCCTATTAATTTATGTTGACGACATATTATTGGCTAGTAACGATTTACATGAGATTGAATTATAAAACATAATATACATATTCAATTCAAGATAAAAAATATCTAGGTCCTATCAAGTACTTTTTGGGGCTTGAAGTTGCTTGTAGTAAAGCTAGCATTTCTTTTTGTCAAAGGAAATTTGCTTTTGACCTCTTAATGGATGCGTTACACAGATCATAAACCCGTGTCAACACCAATGGATAGGACTGCTAAACTTTGCTTAGATGATAAGACTCCTTTGTTAGATAAAACACCTTATTATCAATTGGTTGAGCGGTTAATGTATCTAACCACCACTAGACCGGATATTTCATTTTCTACACAATAGCTTAACCAATTTATGGCTAATCCCACTGATGTCCACCTTAAGGTAGCACATAGAGTTCTCCATCACACCAAAAAAGCTCCTGGAAAAGGTCTTTTCTTTCCTTCTAAAACTGACGCTCAGATTAAAGGTTTTAGTGATAGTGATTGGGCTAGTTGTGTGGACTCTTGAAGATCAATTATTGGCTATTGCGTTTTCGTTGATAGTTCTATCATTGCATGAAAGTCTAAGAAGCAACAAATAGTTTCCATATCCTCTTTTGAAGTTGAGTATCAAGCACTGACAGTCAACACTTGTGAGATATATTGGCTTTTATATTTACTTGATGATCTACATGTTCCTCACTCACATACTGCTCTATTGTATTGTGATAACCAATCGGCCATTCAGATTGCTTCCAACCCCACATTTCATGAATGGACTAAGCACATAGAACTGGACTATCATTTGTTTTGGGACAAAATACAAGACAGGGTCATTCACCTTCTCCCTCTAAGATCTCAAGATCAAGTGGCTGATATCTTTACCAAGCCCCTCTCTCCGGGACCTTTCCATTTCCTTTTATCCAAGCTGGGCATGATTAATATACATGCTCTAGCTTGTCAGGTGGTGACAGACTATAAACTAGATACATGATAGTATTTTGCTAGATTTAGTTACATTGTTACACAATTAGTTAGATGTTAACTTTATCTCCATGTGTATATAAGGACAAAAGTACTCAGAAGTAACAACATAAGAATATAAAGTATTTTTCTAACATTTGCTTATCTCGGTCTCAACTTCTCTGGTTCTTCTTTCCCTTTTGTTTCCAAATTGTATCAAGAAAAAAGAATGGCATGGTAAGAAAATAAAAAATATGGAAGATATGAAGCCTAAAACAACTTAAGGAAGATACAAAGCCTTACAAAAACACAGATCAAGAACCTCACCTTCTATTTGAAACTGTCTTGATCAAATTACAACCTGCAAGAAAATCATAGGGATTGTACATCGAATAGATAAACATAATTTGTAATAAGAATATATACATTTCCATTAACTTAGCCTACATGTATTCAAGTACGTTGAAAATAAAAAAATATAAACAATTTAAAATTAATAAACCATCAAAAATGTTAATTAGAATCACAAAAAGGAAATTATGATTTCACCACTTTTTCAAACCAAATATTTCATTGCATGTACAAAACTGATGGAGCAACCTACATCATTCATTCATCAACATCCATCAATCATCACCCACTTACCTGTTGTTCAATTATACTTGGAATAACTAGATGTGTTCTTCAAACATCACACATCAATATATATATGTATATAAAGAATATCAATGAGCCATAGCTTCCCATCGGCTCCTCTAATGAAGTTACTGTTCATAAGCCGTTTAAGTCAACATCAATAAAGCGGCTTGCGTTGGGCTTCACTTGCTTCTGCAGCGTTACTTGTACAACTGTCTCTTATTGGAATTCTGATACTGCTCTCACTGTTGCCTCCATCAACATTTGAAAAGCAAAATGCATCTTCCTACCTTCTCGAGCCTCTCAACCCTAGGTTTTCACATACTATGCCCTCTTAACCACTTATTCTCTCTACTTTATTGCAAACTATTCTTCAATGGTTCCAGTTCCTCATTGTCTCATCTTCGATTTCATCTCTCAGCTTGCTACTAATCTCTCTGGCTCCCGTCAATGTTAATGACGGAGGGGAGTGAAAGATTTCCAATGAGGAAGTAATGATGCTAGGGACTCAAAGATGACAGTGGAGAAGCACCGATGGGATGGCAATGACGGTGGGATGCTATTATAATAGGAACAAAGCCGGTCTATTCACCCTTGCAAGATCAGCTCCTCATGCCAAGTAGGTTAAAAAAATATGATATTTATAATTTTTTATAGGGTGATATATATAATTGTTAAATATGTTGATTAAGGAAACGGAGATACTAAAATAATTAAAAAGATTTACCTTAATAATATAAAACATTATCAACATTAAATTATTTAATTTTGACTGTTGGCCATTCCTTCTTAACAACTTGTGTCACATTGACATTATGAAACAAAAATCTTATTTAAATATATATAGTTGTGTATGTGGGTGATGGTTCTAAAAGAAAAAACTTGTTTAAATATATTTAATTTTGCCTGACCAGGAAACACTACTTTTTTAAGACAATAAAATATTTAATTTTGCCTGACCAGGAAACACTATTTTTTTTGGGTGATAGTTAAGATACCAAAGGGAAGTGCATAAAATTACTCAGCTTTACATGGCCTGAAGGATACAATGCACGTACAATAAGGGAAAAGAAACATGATCAAATTGTTTTGGAAAATTAAAACAACCACTCCTCAATTAAAACATAGCATATATGATGTGTCTATATTTTGAAATGAATCAAGAGTGCCAATTGGAATCCATCCCAAGATGTTCCCTCCATGCCTTCAACAATCTCCTCCATATATATATATATTAGGAATGTTGGATATGTGCTCATTAGTTGCATGCATATTGAAATATTACAAGAAAATCCACCCTTCCCATTTACTCTTTCATGGCTTCACCTCAACAAACATCTTTGTCTAATCTCCGCCCTGGCTTTTGCAATAATTTTGTCACTATCATTATAGACCGGATAATTATTATGGAACATGATCTTGCAGTAAGGTGACGACTTCAACTTCATGAAGGTTGTTTGCTCTGTCGGCATCATCGTACGAGATGTTTCGGTAGCATGCTGCATTTTTCTTTTAGTGGATTCCTAACTGCATGTCATATACAAAATCCGATGCTATTTTTTGATCTTTTTGTTACAGGGAACCCGCATGCTTTCCTCATTCAAAATTGAAGAAGTGCAAGATAAGTTCTTGTGGATATGAAGGGAACCACTACAATTTATCTGGCTTCATCGTCAAGGATGGTGGGATGAAAGTCCATCGGACGTGCCATTTGGAGTTCACTCCTTATTCTATGACATTGGAATCACCTGCTTCAATTCCCTGTAAATTTTTCAAACTAAAGGTTCCTCCTAAGCTTCCTTGGGGCCTGTCAGAGGAGCATGAACTGTTTGGTTAGCACACCTCCTTCCTCCATCTTTTATTCACAATGAGACCTCATGGTCATTCAATAATATGCACTCAGTGATCATTGCAGATTTGTGCGGATTCTTTAAGTATAGGGCACCATTACAGGTGATGAGGTTTTTGGGCATAATGGAGAAGGAGTTATTCCTCATATTGGAGACCTCAATGAAAAATACAAAATGGTTATGTCATAATAGCAGTTACTTGTATTTTCAAAGCCTTTTATTTACTTTTTTTAATTCTATGAATACTTTGACTTTCGACATAAGAACTAAAGTTTCAGGGCAAAGGACCACGTTCAAGTATATTTACACGAGGCATGGGTAGATGACTTGAATGATAGGTTCAATGCATTGCAATGCGAAGGGAACCTTTTTGTGGTTATTCAATATGTTCTTAGTGGTTTCCCTTCTGATACAGGTAATAACATGAATGGCTCATCTCTTATTATCATATCTATTTTTTTTCATGACTTTTTGCATATTAGGATTTCTAAAACATATTATTCATTCCAAATTTCAGGACGTCCCACTGTGATATCATTTGGAGATGCAACAAAGGTTTTGTTTGATCCCCCTGATGATGAGGCTCAGTTGTTGAAGCAAGCCATGCATGTGCATTAGATATTGTGATCTCTGATTTGTGTACTTTGTAGATTTGGCAATCTTAATAGCGGGGGTTTGGTTGGTTGCTGTTAATCTTAATAGTTGTGAGGTTTAGTTCATGTCAGCCAAGATCGAATGTACAAATATTGAATATGGTTGCGGTTTTTTTAGGCTGCTGTCATTTTTAACTATGGTCAAGGTTTAAGAGCATGTTAAAGTTGTTTTTAATATATATTTAGGTATGCCCATATCAATTTGTGCTTTATAAATTCATTTATCAACCAATCACCTTATTCTGTCTTGAGAATGATGTACGGAATTGGAGAAAAAAAAAGAGATAGCTAGCTATAAATAAGGAACATTGACATCAAATAGGTTACACTCAAAGTAATAGCTAAAAATAAGGTGACTCAACAAGAAGGCTGACTAAATTAAGTTAACCATATGCTATTGTCTAAGTAGCCAATCTGCATTATCAAACTAAGGGTAGCCAAAACTATCGTTAAATATCTTAATCGGTCCAACCAACCATCATCTTCATGTAAACATTCGATCAGGATTCGTTGCAGCTCCTCAGTTGGCAAATCCATTGCATTATCCACACCAAGTATTAATAAATCGATCAAGCTAAGATGTGTGAAGTAACTACATTGGGTTTGTATGGAAAAAAGTCATGGGACATAGCCTAATGTATGAATTGCACCACAAGTCATGGATTATAAGATCGGAGTCCTGTGTCTTGGTCATCATGATCCGAATGTATGGTGTGTAAGACCGGATCATTTCAATGTAAAAGGTGTGGTTGAGTAGGTCGAACTCCTCAACAACTTCCCATTCCATGCAACAAAGGCCATGGTTTTTCACAAAACCGTAAATAAATCTGTAGAAAAGGTACTGTGAAAAGTACTAACGAAATGAGCCAGCTTAGACGATCCCTGTCTCCATAGCATGGAGAGAGATGATGGACCCATCAAAGTCAGCGGTGCCAAAGATCTCCAAAAGACCACAGAAAATGCTAACTGAGCTAACCTCACTATCCCTCCATACATCAAGCAATACCTTTAACCTTTCCTCAGTGAAAAGCTTAAATCTTTGCATGGTGTTGCACGATCTTGTGCTTGTATTTTTCACTGAGCATACAAATAACTTGTACTACTTAAGGAGATGGCACAGTTTGGTTTTATAGACTATGTTAGTGGTTGGATTGCCTTTTCATTTTCCCACCGATTCAAAGTGGTTTGTCTTTGTAATGTCACAACACAAATTAATTTGCTATCAGCAATAGAATAAAAACAAAGCCATTCACATGTCAATGCTACAGATTAGTTGCAAATTGACCTTTATGTAACTTGCTCCAATGTCTTTCCTTTTACATGCAATTATCCCTGCTCATAGAGTCTGCTTCCATACCACTTATTTGACTATGGTAATGTCAATGCTGTTCCATTTTTACATACATGAATGCCTAATTGTGAAAACCAATGTTGTGTAATATCCTTTATCATTGGCTATGAAAACCAATGGTGTTATTGTTACTCTGTTTTGCTTCATATGCAAAACCTCATACGTACATTATTTTTGATAGTGACTAGAGCCAGTCTCATGAAATCATTAATTAAAGTACATGGAAAATAGAGCCGGTCTAATGTGTTGATTTTCAATTTCATGGGATGTCAATCAACTGTTTCCTTTCTGTCATGTGACTGTGGGTTTAGAAAGTGGTGTAGGTTGGTGCATTGGAATCATTATTCCTTCACCCTTGATATTTCTAGTAGCTCTTACGTCTTTATCTTTTCATTGCCTCCACCATTAATTTCTGAATTTTTTGAGCCATATTTAATTTATCATCATAGGATGACATTTAAAAGTGCCACATTTTTAGGCACCGACTACAAAGATCATTGGGTTCATCTCACATTAAATCAGTAGGTCCCTCTTTGATGACTCTCAGTTGAAGGGATCCATTTCTAGGTCTAAATGGTTCAATGAAAATCAGTTTGATTTTTATATCTCATTTAGAAGGCCATGTTATTACAATGTTTATAGTTTGTTAGTACCACAACTATTAACGCAAATTTAAAGATTTCTATTCACCATGCATCCCTTTCCAATTTCCTCAATATTAGTGAACACTTTTACTATTAGATTCAATTATCTACTCCATCCTTATCACTCATTCGGGTACGGTTATGTTAATCTGTACCAAATTTATATAATGGTGGCCACAACTCGTGTTTAAACATGGCGCATGCATCTCATTCTTTTTCAGTTGCCTATAAAATATGGTCACTTGATGAGCTTTAATGTATTATGCATCAATACCATACCTATTTCATGAAACCAGATAATAAAGTATATGGGCATTAGAAAATTGTGCACTCTATATGCATGTTATATTTTGATATAGGTGACAAATATCATAAGATTAAGGAATGGACTGTGCAAATGAAAGTGATTGGACATTTCTGGGTAAATGCATAAAGCACCTTTCACACCCCTTTTATGTATTCACACACGTTATTCACCATCAAAAGTTGTGCTTTATTTTAGAAGGTGGATTTTCATTGTTGACATAAATAAAGTCTACCAAAAATGTAATCAGAATATTTTTGCAACAATTAATATATAACGCAGCTTTTTATGGTTAACAAAAAAAGCATCGTAGCAAAAATGAATTCCTCCACTTTATCTTTTGCCATAAAGCTTGATTTTAACTTCATCTGATCAACAAATAATATATTACCAAGGAAGGTAGCATGGTTATTTCCAGCATAATCCATAGATAATCAAATTCATATGTCTGCTCTATTTTATATGTTAATATTTACAGCTCATAAGAATGTGTCGTACAACATGCAATTAATATATAAATATGAGGTTACTTTGTTAAATGAGAATAGAAGAATAATATGCTTGAGTTCATTTAAGATAGCTTAGCATTACATATGTGAATTTATCCAATTACATGAAAAGCCATTAATTTGTTTAGAATGCAGATTTGCACTGCTGACATAAATAAAGTCTACTGAACATATGCGTTTTTTCCAACATCAACCTTGGCACTACGTGGTCAATCCATTTTTCAATGATGCGTATCTTTTTCTAGGATGCTTTTTTCCCCTTATGATGTTAACAATCAAAAGTTGTGCTTTAGTTTAGGTCTTGCAATTATATTCTGAGTTCATTTTCAGTTCACTTTATTTATGTCAGCATTGCAAATCATATTTCAATGCTAAGTCATAGGAACTATAAAGCTTCTACTCGTAGGTTGGTACATTGCATGCTCATCACCTACTCATTCATGTTTATGCATAACTATATTGGTATATCCTTCTGACGTTGCCAACACCATATGCGACAAACAATATTTGGATTATTATCCTCATCCCTATGCTCTATATCTTACCAATGCATATAATCTATTATAACTCTTGATGAAACATTGGCGCATGCATATGATTCCTTTCCAGTTACCTATAAAATATGGTCACCTGAGGATCTTTAACTGATTATCCATCATTATAGGTCTCTATTTATGAAAGCAGATAATAAAATATATGAGCGTTAGAAAAGCGTGCATTCTGTATGCATGTTATAGTTTGATATAGGTCATAGCTATCATTAGATTAATGAATGGACTGTGCAAACGAAAGTGAAACTTATTTATCATGCATACAGATATTTATTGTATTCTTACAAATCTGAACAAGTTTTGTAGATCATCATATATCATTGTATGACAAGGAACAAGCAGCACTTACAGAAATTAATAAGCTTTTTCAACAGAATGGGAAAAGCCTTTTGAACTTCCCTTCAATTCCACTGCCAGAAGTCATTACCCAAATTGACTTCAGTAACCATCTCATGCTCTAAGAGTTAGATTATGACAGAAATGCATTGCAAATTGAAGCTGATCGTTTAGTGAAATCAATGAATGTTGAGCAGAATAATATATTCAATAAGGTTATGTCTTTATTGCACAATAATGAAGGTGGCTTCTTTTTTGTTTATGGCTACGGAGGCATAGGGAAAACATTCTTATGGAATGCATTGAACTCAACATTGCGAGGCGAGATTGTTTTAACCGTTGCATCAAGTGGAATAACAGCAACTTTATTACCATCAGGAAGAACAATGCATTCAAAGTTTGCAATTCTTATTCAAATTATTGAGTCTTCTATTTGTTGCATTGTGCAAAACTCTCCACTGGCAAAATTGCTAGAGAGCACAAAGCTGATAATTTAGGATGAAGCTCCAATGGTTCAACGTTATTGTATTGAAGCTGTTGATCGTACATTGAAGGATATTATGCATTCTCATGCACCATTCAATGGGAAGTGCATGTTGATGGGTGGTGATTTCCGTCAAATCCTACCTGTAATACCAAGAGGCACAAGGGCTAGTATTGTTGATGCATGCATTAGTTCTTCACCCTTATGGGGTTTTTGCACTATTTTCAAATTAATGAAGAACATGAGATTAACTTCATCTCCCAATGATCAAGGTAACCAATTGCTACAGAAGTTCTCTAATGGTTATTAGATGTGGGTGATGGAAAGATAGGACTTCTTCACGATGGTATCACAGACATTGAGATACCACATGAATTTTTAATCACCAACTACACAAATCCATTGGACGCAATTGTAAGTGAGACATATCCAAATTTATTGGATAACTTATCAAGCAACGAGTATTTTAATGATAGAGTAGTACTAGTGCCAACAATAGAGCATGTTAATCAAATCAATGATTACATGTGCTCTCTATTATCAGTACCTTAGTTGCGATACCATTTGTAAATAAGGTGAAGATAGAGATTGCTTTGACAATTTGTACACAACAGAGTTTTTAAACAGCATTTCAAGCTCTAGACTACTGCCACACAAATTGACGCTTAAGTTGGAACACCAGTTATGTTGTTAAGAAATATCAATCAAGCAGTTGGTCTATGCAATGGTACTCACCTTATAATAGCAAAGCTTGGGAAGACGGTCATTGAATGGGGTCAAGACCAAATGAAAGAGTTCTGTTACAAAGGATAGACATGAATCCTTCTGAAAGCAAATGGCCTTTTCGTATGCAAAGGAGGAAATTCCCAATTACATTATCATTTGCTATGACAATCAACAAAAGTCAGGGTCAATCATTGAAGCGTGTCGGACTATGTTTGATAAGACATGTTTCACTCGTGGGCAGTTATATGTTGCATTATCAAGGGTGAAATCTGTTGATGGATTGAAAGTAATAGTCATTAACAACGGAGACATTTCAAAGAATACAACAACAAATGTTGTATACCATGAAATATTTCAAAACTTACCTTGATGTACTCACAAGTGTTTTAATGAAAATAAATATGTTATAAGAATTTAATTGTTATTTATCTTTTCAACTTTAAGGGAAATAAATGATTTACATGTAATAGCATATATAAAACGTTGAAGTGCAATGGGATGTGAAGAACAAGCTCCCCGTGCATCGCATGGGTGAGCACCGGCTAGTTCCTCTAATATCTACAAAATCTACATTGTTGTTCATTAAACAAATATAAATATCACACACCCTTGCTGCATCAAGCTGTTGACCTCACCTTCAGGAGTGGGAAGCGAGGTAGATCCAGCCATGGCACTCTCCATGAACTAAGCTTGAACCTCCATATTCACAAATTGCTTCCTGAAAGAGTCTATGGTCTCAGACATCTGGAGATTCTCGGTGGCCAAGGAAGATACAATGGATAAAACCATCAGAACCTCAATATACTTGAATACTATATCTGCTAAATAAAATGCATGAAACCATCATAACCTCAATATCCCTGAAAACTATATCTTCACATGTTGAGTGCAATGGTAAGTCTTTTGTCTTTATAAGCTTCATCATTTCCACCAACAATTTACTATCATTGTGATTCTTAGCATATGTGTGCAGTCAACGGCTGATAATTTACTTATTGCAAATATGAGACAGAATGAAAGCATTTGGAATTTCAATATCTTAACAATACCAGCAAATTGTATGTAGATGTGATGCTTGGAGTCAATCCATACACATTATGCTTCTTTCTTGCATACACATTTAAGAAACTCGTAACAAAATTTCATGGCATGGTAATGTAACATGCAAATAGTAATTCATATCCATAACAGAGCAGCATGGAGTCACTCATAAGAGGAAAATTATCCAACAGGCAACTAACTTGAATATTGTCATTCCTTAGTTTTTTTGGGTTAAATTGGTAGAAGCTGATATTTGCTTAGGAATAGTGAAATGTGTCTTAAGCCACCTTTGAGAGCCATGAGATTTAGTGGAATAGATTTTAAGAGTTTAGTTGATAGTTGATACCATCAACCGGCAAGTAAAAAGTAAACCATAAGTATAACTCACTACTGTTTAATTAAACCATGTAACAATATTTCCAAAGCAATAGAACATGGTCTACCATATCACAAAAGAACTTGAGTCAAAATATATCTTTACTTGCTATTACTTACTATTCTATGTCTTCATACCACATTCCTCTATCATTACATATAAAAAAAAAAAAGTAAAGGAATAAAAATAGTGCAAACTGCAAAGAGTAACAACCTCTAAGTCCAAACGCAAACATACCACAAAGTTTAATCACTTAATGAATTAGCCATTAAGCCAAGCTCTCTCGAGCTAAAGTATATATTGCTAATTGGACTTTCTTTTTCCTTTCTATCACTCATCAGTACATGAGATGAATCCAGACGTGTTTGAATTAAATGCTGAAATTTGCATGAAAGCACTCCCTTAACAACTGAAAAAAATAAGGCAATAAATCATTAGATGGTGAACAAACCATAATACAAGGTATTTTACAATTTAAGCATATTTTAAATACCTTGTGTCACCAAACGATGAATCACTTTCCTACAGAAATTGGGAAAGCTTGTGAGGAAGAACGTAAAATATTTGTGTATTTGCTTCATCTGCATAAACCATAAGTCTCTTTCTTCTACATATTACCCCACCTGAGGTTTTGATCTTGACTCATTGAACGGCAATTTGGATTACCGCCGTGGGAGAAACTGATGGAGAAGTGGGAAAAAGAAGGGGGAGGGGGGAGCGAGGAAATATTGGGTGTGGAATGTGAGAGTGAGAGAGAGGTTTTGAGGGGAGGGGACATATCTTGAGAAAAAAGCGTCTTAGGCAGAGGGAGAAATGAGTAGATCATTTCAAAATGTATGACTGGAGAGGTTTTGAGAAGCCTGCTTTTTCTTAGAAACAGTGAATTTTTCTTAGTAACAATGACTTTAGTGGAATAAATTTTAGTTGACTATTAGTTGATTAGTTGATAGTTGGTTACTGAATGTAAATTTATTGTATCTTCCTAGTTTTACTTTAACAAATTTGACTACTAAAAGCAACTCTATCATTAGTCTCCCCTAAAAGCTTCACTTGACCTCAAGGTGAGAATTTGAATTTGGAACCAGAAAGCTCCTTTCCACGGGATCTGGCTTTGGTTTCAATGCAGGAGCTGAAGCTTGAGTTGCTTTTTTTAGTCCTCTCCCAACAATCTTCAAGTCCATGCTGATATGAAGTCAAAGTGAAAAAAATCACGGAGTTTGTCATTTGCAGCCCCGCATTTCTATTTCATTTGGTTTTCTATTATCTATTTAGCATGTTTATGCAGACTAAATCAAAAAAGGATATAACATATCTATTATATCAAGTTCTTCAATCATGGATGAAATGTGTCCTATTTTTGAAATATTATTGTTTAATTATAAATTCACATAAAAAAAATATTACACATGATATTGTGTGATTAGAAAATTTGACAGAATAATGAATGTAAGGAACTTGACATAACTATGATCTATTAAAAAAAAAGTTAAAAGACACTTCTGGATTTTTTGAGTTATGAGCATGAGAAAGTTGAGTTTAAAAAAGCAGACCTGGAATGATATTATTCTGATCAAAATGATCATGGGAACGACACTATCACCAGAAGGAAAGCATCTTAAAGATCAGACCAAATGAAAGACCATTTGATCATTCTGTCTTGAAATCTGAGAAATAGGAACACTGACATTGACCTTGTGGTTGTGGTATGGCAAAATCAAACTGGTACAAATATTTTTGGCAAGTGTTGCTTAATGTCAAGTAGGTGGATGTTGGCACGTGAAGACATAGAACACGTAGGACTTTGCTGCTGATATCCTATGCATGGATATTCCTTTTTACCACAAAAGGGCTTGACACGTTTTAAATAGTCGTTCGCGCATAAATAATGTGTTTTTGTGATGCGATGCAAAAAAATCACAACAATAACAAAGCCAGCAAAAACACATTGAAGTTAAAAAATTAATTTTGACATTAAAAAGGCTCATATGTAAATATGGATTCTTTTTGGCAAGTATTTCAAGGATGCCTTTTCTTTTGGATTGATAACCGTCTAATAGGAAATCTGATGATTGAGATAACAAGAGACTAAAGAAAAAAAAAATGAATTTGACATATTCATATCTAGAAATTCGCTTTTTTGATTAGGAACTCCTGGCCTTTTCAATATGGGTCAGGTACCTTAGCAACTGACAAAGTCCAAGATCGAGGAGGGAATGCATCATTCAATGGGTTACCTCATCCACCAACAAGGGTGCTTCTCGGAATTAGAATTTGTATTTTTATCTTTACAGAGATTAAGATCACTTACTATATTGATCAATTACTTGTTGGTTAGAAATTCGCTTTTTGGCATGCATACGCTTGAGATTTTTATGCTTTTTCAATACATTTCAGATGACAAATCAAATTGAAGCTCGATAGGATGAGAATGTGAATGCAAAATCTAAGAATGCCGACTTTGAGCATGTTTGGGAATAGCTTCTAGAAGCACTTTCACGTAAGTCAAGACAAAACTCCTTTTACATACTTACATCGGATTGCATACAATTACTTTCTAAAAAATATTCCCAAACATGTTCTTTGATCTTTATTTCAAAAGATTGTGATCCATAATCTCCCCCAGTTTTACAAGGTCAGTGGTTTTATATCTTTTTTTTTTTGATACAAAGTGGTTTTATATCACTTGTGGTGTTATATTTCTGTTTCTTTTCTTTTGAATTTTTTGGCTTAAGTATATGTATCCTCCTACTAAAGATGAGCTGGTTTGAGATACTGTCGAATACTAAATATGATTACATCTCCCCGTGGGGATTTAAATCTTGGTTCACTATATTGTGAAAGATTGGTTCCTTCCATTAGATTAAACCCATGCTGATATCATGTCTTCATTTTCATTTCAGGATCCTCGACCTCGCATATCCCTTCACGTGGACATTGGTGATTCCATGAAGAAAGAGGTTGAAGAAGTAGTCAATTGAAGTGATGTTGAGAAATCAGTAAAGGAATGTGCTTTTACCTGGAAATTCAAACGTATTGGGTGTATGATTGGTGGTAGAACATACAAGATCTGTAAAATTTATGATGGGCATTGATATGCTTCAGGGTAAACGTCTTACCATTATTATTATTTTTTTTAATGTATAGAATTTTATCTGAGATCATTCGTGGGGTTTAAAGGTGACAAGTTTGGTTGTTGACGGTGTCTTTAGCTAGAAAGGACTTAATTATTAAAACATTGTAATAAAACTGGACAATATAAATCTGAAATTCATCATTACGCACTTCTAAATTATTATTGGATTTCCGGTAATTTAGTCTCTTACTTGAAGTTTAATAGTAATCTTGTGTAAAAAAATTTTCTCAATCACCTCTATTACATATTAAATGAGGATTTTCATCAATTGTATAATTTTTAATGCAAATGACTAATCATCAAACAAATATCTTTGGGAAACCAACACACAAATTTTTCAAATGATTAATTGAACTGATTTTTTTAATATCTATAGATTAGTTATCAAACTCATATTTAGAATATAAAAGAGTAATTAAAATAAAATTTGAAGTTGTAGTTGTGATTTTAGGATAAGAGAGTTTTTAGTCCTAACCTTTTTCAACTCAAATTTGTTAAAGGTCAGCCCTCTAAAGCTTAATATGACTTGTTTAACCCTTATCACTATTATTTTCATTTGAGGTATGTTTTAATCATTTTGATAATTATATTTGTTCAATTGTCTCTTGTGTTAAGATTTATTTGAAAATTTTTAACCTTTTATAAATTAAATTATCAAACATGATAAAAATTATTAAGATGTTGGAGATAGAATCACTCACCAAATATAGACATTGGACACTACTCTATTAAGATGTTGGAGATAGAATCACTCACCAAATATAGCCATTGGCCACCACTCTAAGTGTATTTAAATTTTGATTTGTTAAGTTGGTAGAGAAATATTCCCTTTACTTTACTGATTTACTCATTTTAATTAACAGATTAAACTTATTTAATATTTTAATTAAAAAAAAAATCTCAACTATCTCAGGGTTCATCAAAGAAGGGAGGACTGAGGAGTGTACCGACTTCATGCTAATAAAATCTTCCATGGAATCCGACGCACTGTCACCACTCAAAAAATGCCGTTCTCTTTCATTATTAAATCAAAGTCCCACCAATTACTAACCTCCACGTCGCAAACCATTTGCATCACAACACAACAGAGAAGCGAGAAGAACAAGGAGAAGCTGACCTTCATGAAATTCCAAAATCCCCAGATGTATTAGTTTCTTCCATCAAATTGTTGCTGGGTCTATTCTTTTCCTCTTCCCTTGCCTCTTTCATCTGAGGTTTGTTCGTGATGATGCTCTGTTTGGGTCGGAATCCTGGCCTCTCCTATTCTATAGTTTCGTTTCATCGGTACGATTCTCCA
>QFDD01003522.1:0-20549 GCA_006871305.1 Vachellia collinsii
TAACAGTTTGTTGCCATAAGATAGGTAAGTTGTAAATAAGTTCTTATGGTAGTTGTGTCATTTTGTTATTTTATTATAATTAAAGGGGCTAGAGTATCTAATTAGCATTAGATATTATAAGATATTAGGATTAATATTATAAGACATAAGGATTGTATTTGGATTAGATATTTAAGGATTTGAATTAGACATTTTGTAACTCAATCTTATTTTATTATGTTTTGGAACTCATTAATTTCAGTTTCTTTTATTCCCTTTACTCTTCTCTTTACCATCTTATTCTCTTTCACCTTTCTTTCTACAATCACCCTATCACCATAATTAAACCAACAAAGGATACCACAGAATAATTGATGGATCAGTGGAGTTTCAAGATCTTGAATTGACCCTTGTCTCGAAAATATATAAATACGTCATCTGAATCCACAGTAAACGCATGCAGTCCCTTTGTCTCTTAACTAAATTGATGCACAAGAATGTTTTAACAGTAAAAATATTCACATAAACTAACAAGCCCAACATCATTTCAGTCTATAATAAACACAATTTCCTCAAACCAAATTAGCATTAGCTAATGCATTTGGTAACCTACTCAACAACTAACAACATCAAGCTAAAAGAAGCCACTCTCTTTTTTAGTCCTTTAAAACGTATATACATGATAATTACTTCCAAATTTTCCGTCAACTTCGTCAGCATAAAACCATCAAGAAAATATATAGGGTTGTCTCCATAAGTTGAATCCAAACCCTAATAAGGAAAGTACGAGGTGGGTTTTCAAGGAAGAAGTGAAACAACAGTAAAGTATGCAAAATCAGTGAAATTTTTGAGCTGGGGAGAAACCTGAAGGGCTGGTGCTCCAGTGGTTGCAGAAGCAATCGCTCGGGCTAACACGCTAGACGGCGTCCTACGGTGAGCCCAGCCAAGTGTCGAAAGCTTGGAGACGCTACTACCAACTAGAGTGGAGCGGCCGTTGGCGGGAAGGAGGGAACCGTGCACTATGGGAGTAGCTTCTGGCCTTTACCGCGGAAGGAGGGAACCTCGGTGGACAAACTCAATGGGTGTTGTTTGAAGCACAAAACCCCTTCTCTCTCCAGTTACAGTTCAAATTAAAAAAGGGCAACAAGGTAATTTCACTTCTACAAATAATCTCATTCAAGTCCCATGGGACCCCACTCAAATTTGTTGATTTTGTGGGACTTGATTGCGTTTTTTTTCTCTTCCTTAGGACTGCAGTGTAATTTCCCCATTAAACTAGGTGATGGCTATTTTTTGGGTCAACTAAAAATTTATTCCTAATGCTGCTTCTTACTTTCTCTTATATGCCTAAATTGAGATACACACACACACA
Source organism: Vachellia collinsii (assembly GCA_006871305.1). Taxonomy (NCBI): domain Eukaryota; kingdom Viridiplantae; phylum Streptophyta; class Magnoliopsida; order Fabales; family Fabaceae; genus Vachellia; species Vachellia collinsii. The sequence goes on from QFDD01003522.1 coordinate 1,352, forward strand.
CACATTTAAATCATTCGTAGTAAAAGAAATACATGTATTTCAAAGTTACTTAACTAGGCCACTACCCCCTCTTCAAATTTAATTTATTAAATTTTCATTTTAGTAATTGTATAAGCTAAGCTTAAACCTATCCTCCCTCTTTTTTATATGTGACTATCTTATTCCGTTGGATTTGAGTATTGTCGAATCTTTGTAGGTCTCTTAAAGGTTTTTTTTTTTTTTAAAATTTATACAAATTCAAACTTGAGATCTCGTATTTAAACAGTAAAGCTCTTTCTATTAAAACAACACCCGTCAATTAAGTTTAAACTTACTTTGTTGGTGTATACTTTGATGTTAGGGATTAAAATAAGTTACGATTAATCAACAAAGGTTGATCTAGTTGGTAAGGAATCAATTCACAGCTTACAATGTCGTGATACGAAATTCAATTAGCGACGTGAGTACATTATTGGTGGTCAATCTGTGAGTATTTCTGTAAATACTCTCTGAACCTAAAGGTATTCTTTGACTTTGATAAATCTTGAGGATCCAATCCATCTATACTTTTTTGTATAAAAAACTAAGTTGTAAATTGCGTTGAGCTGAAGCAAGAAACTAAGCCCACGACGTTTTTTGTACTGTAAAAGTATTGGGCTTGAGATTCCCTAGCTTAAGGGAACCCACTAACTTATGTTTAGAAGCCCCAGAAAAAAAAAGGACCCCACATCCGATAAATAGATGGGATGGGCCTCCACTATCCTTATTAAAGTTTAGGTCCTGCGGATTTAACCCAACCAAAAAAACATATTCGATAAGGGTTTTTTTTTTTTTTGTAGCTAACCCGTGGTCTCTGTCTTATCGTAGATAGATTTCCTAAAGTTGTGAACGAGACTAATAAGATGTATGATATTTAGAAAATCATAAAAAATTAAAAATATAACCATTTTTTATTTATAAAATATTAAAATATATAATAATTTAAAGAAACATTAAAAAAAATTTGGAAAGTGCCCCATAATTAAGGGACAACAGACATCTCAGATCCGATCCGATGAGAGGGAGTCAATAAAGTATTATAGATTGCCATGGAACATAAATGAACGGATAGAAATAAATATGAAGCTTGAGATGTTGCTTCATCTTTTCTTTTTACCTTTCCTTTATTACCTTTTCTTTTGTTTTACCACCTTAGTTTCAAATTTTCCCGTCCACATTAATAAATAAGAATAACGAGCGGTAAACTCAATTATATTTTATATGTTCAAATTCTGTTGACTATAATTGTATGGCTAAAAATATATTAAATTCTGATTGTAAACTTAATTAGAGAGCTAGCAGTATCAAATGAATAACAATTAGAATATAAATTAATAAATTCGATTTTAATTTTTTTATATTTTTTAAATTAAGAATTTAAAACTCTCTTTATATAAGCGTAGAATAAACAAGAAACGGATCTGCTTTATTCACATCAGCTTTTATATGGTTAAGCATAAAGCACCAAATTGGTACAAAAAATTCTTTTAAATAAAGAAGAACCAACCGCCTTAAAATATGAAACAAATATTCTTTATTCCTTTGTTATTTTACTTTTGTCTCTTTTCCCACTTTTTTTGTCGCAATCAAAATCTTTTTATCAGAACAAAAATTTCCGAAAGAATTTGTGTATACAATTCGATAGACATTTGAAAGTTGAAACATATTTCCTTGGTTTGCAGGAAAGACCTCTAATATATCAGTGATGGCAACATAGATGAGAATGAAATGTAAATGATTGATATTATATTATTAGCTATGCAACTGAAAAAATTAATTAGTTTAATAAGCAACATTCGGTACAATTTTTTTTCCTCAAAAAAGAATGATGATAAATCGGTGGAATCATTATGAATTTATTTTCCCTGTTGGAATGGACTGAATAAAAGAATTCAATGAGCTTTACCAAATTTAAAATTTGCAAATTGACAATCAATTTGAATAGTTTTTTTTTTTCTCTCTGGCTCAGATTAAAGAAATATTATATATTTGTGTGTGTATAGATTCTAACAATTTAACTCTCCCCATTCCTCTCCAGGGAGGAAACTCGCATCTTTCATGAGAGAAGGTGTACTGTAGGGTGCCATTAAACCAAGGAAAAATTATATGTTTCATATTACCCTTGATTTTTAATATAATAATTAATAAACTTTTTTCTGAAAGATTAAGGAAGTTAAATAAATTATTTAAAAATGTTTACTTTTATCATTTTTTTTCTAAATTAATTTATTTAACTTATAAACTAATATATGATATAATAATATACAAAAAAATATTTTTAAACAATTTATTTAGCTTTACTAGTGGAAAAAACGCATTTTAAACCATATAAAAAGGAACTTTTAAACCGTCCCTATATGCAGTTTAGATAAGTCTAGTTTAAAATACATACTTTCTAAATAAAAAAATACGTCTAAAATGAAAGCTTAATGGGCTAAAATGTCTACTTTTTAGACTCCACAGCATCGAAACTGAAATAGGGAAATATGAGGAATAACACTTATTTCGGAATTAAAGGAAACACGAACAAACTAGTTACCTGATTCAGAGAAGAGAACTAGGGTTTCTCTAGGCAACGGTGGCTATGAAAACTTGATGGGATTCACCGAGAGAGAGGCCGAGAGTGATAATGAAGAACCGGTGATGAAAACTAGAAGATATTCACTGAGAGTGATAGAAGAATGGGCAAATCTTTGGAGGCACTAGTGTTTTCTCGATGCAAACTACAGCTTGCGGACACCGGAAGAGAGGCTGAGATCGAGAATGAAGAACGGGCGACGAAAAGCTGATGGGAATACTTGAAAGAGGGGATTGAAGGTTGGAGAATCCTGTCTCCAAATTGCAACGATTGAAGGCTCGAAAGGTGGGAATCCACAAATGACTAAAGACTGAAGAAAGCTGACGGGATGTGGTCTAAAAGCTTTTTCCATCTTCCCTCTTTTATTCCCAAATTCAAAATTGTAATATCATCTTCAATCCCTTCTTTGGCGCCTCTCCAACCTTCAACTTCATCCATTTCAAGCCTTCAATCGTCATCGTTAGCTTTCTTTAATCTTTAGTCATTTGAGGGCTTTAAAAGCATTAAGTACCTAATATTTTAAAGGATGCGATCTAAAATAGTTGATCTTTTAGACCACATCCTTAATAATTTAAACAATAATTTAAATCGGGTCTAAAATATTTGTTTAGGCCGCACATTTAAAAAACAGTCTAAAAAGTTTCAATATTTTATACTGCATATAATTATATATGGTCTAAATTTTTTTTTAGATCGCATTCTACTAATGAGGTTTAAATAATATTCTTTTATTTACAAAAATAGCACTGGTCATACTTTTTAGACCTTATCTTCTACGAGTGATCTAAATGACTTATTTTCTACTGGTGTTTCTCTAACTTTCTTAAAAGAATCAATTACTTCTTATGTTAAGAACTAGAGATAATATATTTTTACGAAAATATAAATTATTAGTATTGAAACAATTCTTTAGCTTAATTTGAATTGAAAAAAAAAAGATTTCATGAAATTTATTGCAAAAGTATTGATGACTATCATTACTTCTATTGCCATAAATATTTTTCCTCGTAATCATAATTAAGCTTTTTAAAATTCTTTTTTACAAAATGAAGATCTGGTTTTTTCTTGTTTATTTTCTTTCATACAATTGAAATACATATTATCAATCAAAGCATATCTTAAGGAAAATATTTTTATACTTTGCGACGAAAAATTCATATCACATATTCACTTTATATAGTATAAAAATTACTTATAAAAATGATTCAAACAAACACTTATAAATACTTCTCTTGAATATTAATGGTCGCAAGTTCAAACCTTGTATGATTTGCATGGTGCATATGAGTTCTCTCATGCAAGCAACGGGAGGATGAGCTTGTGTAAAACTGGAAAAAAAAAATCACTTGAGGTGAAGAGTTGGATGGTTTAATCAATTAAATGATGATTTAGAATTAGAATGAGGAATAAAAAGAGACGTACTTAAGGAGGAAGTTACACGTCTTTTTACTTTGGCTGCTTTTGTGTTTTTGGTTCCTTCTCCGGAACCTCGCTCGTACTTTCCCATGTGTCCCTCTCAGCTTCACACATCATGTCCCCTTCCTTATCTTTTCTTTTCTATATCATTTATTTAAATCTCTTTATTATTAGTATTTACTTGTAATCCTATGGGGGAAAAACAGTTAAAAACTCCTAATAATGATTTGAATACCTCGTAATGTTTTGGATTGGCTAGTGTTTAATTGCAAATGTAAAAATTAATACTTTCATGATATATTAAAAAAAATACAATGCATATAAGAAATTCATGATATGTATGAGAATTGTTGGAAGAAGCTCAAGTCTTTACGTTGAAACTGGCTTGATCTTTCCAGGAAAGTCCCATTCAAACTTCAGGTTTATTCCTTTCTGGCTGCCCAGATGAAAATGGCACTATTACTATTTGAATTCTAATTGAATTTGAAATATTTTTATTAAAGAAGTTTCCATGTATGGCCCCATCTTTTAACACTTTAAATTATTTCTTAACTTCTGATACGCACTTCCGGCATATATAAAAAAATATCAGACATGAGCGAGCAACATAGGTGGAGGCAAAGCCAGCCAGCCATGTCCACCACCAAGCTCGTCGAGATGCTGCTTTTGCTAGTGACAGCATCTGTATCTGCAACTACGGAAGATACAAGCTTCATCTACAATGGCTTCCGCTCAGCTAATTTAACCATCGACGGCGTTTCTTCCCTCAGCTCCGATGGCCTTCTCCTACTCACCAACGGCACCAAGCAACAAAAAGGTCACGCCTTTTACTCTAACCCTATAACTTTCGCAAAGAACTCGTCTTTCTCTACCTCTTTCGTTTTCGCCATTAGATCTGAGTACCCAACTCTGAGTGGTCATGGAATAGCTTTTGTGATTTCTTCAACAAAAACACTCCCGGGTGCTCTGCCCAGTCAGTTCCTTGGCCTCTTCAATGAAACTAACAATGGCCATCCCACAAACCATGTACTCGCAGTAGAACTCGACACCATCCAGAACAGCGAGTTCCAGGATATCAACGATAACCACGTCGGAATCGACTTTAACGGCTTGAATTCAGTGAAATCTGCTCCCGCTGGATATTATGTTGATGGGTTTCAGTTTCAGAACTTGAGCTTTATCAGTGGCTTTCCAATGCAAGTGTGGGTGGACTATGATGGAGGCAACAATCAAATTAGTGTTACCTTAGCTCCAGTCAACGTTAAAAAACCAGAAACTCCATTGTTAACGCTGTCCCACGATCTTTCCCGGATTCTAAGGAAGCCTAGTTATGTCGGATTCTCATCTTCCACTGGGTCAATCTCAACTTCTCATTATGTTCTTGGTTGGAGTTTTAAGATCAACGGGAAGGCTGAAAGCCTCTTAATCACTGAACTCCCAAAGCTCCCTCAGCTAGGTGATGGTAAAACTAAAAACGAGCAATCTATGATTCTGCTGGTTGGGGTGCCTCTGTTTTCTGTCTGTTTAATTTTTCTGTTAAGTTTAGCCGTAGTTCATTTCATGAAGAGGAACAAGAAATTTTCTGAGATTGTTGAAGATTGGGAACAAGACTACGGCCCTCACAGGTTCAAATACAAAGACCTCTACATTGCCACAAAAGGATTCAGAGAAGAAGAGCTTCTGGGCAGGGGTGGTTTTGGCAGAGTCTACAAAGGCATAATGCCAATTTCAAAAATTGAGGTTGCTGTGAAAAGAGTATCCCATGAATCTCGACAAGGTATGAGGGAATTTGTGGCAGAAATAGTAAGTATTGGTCGTCTTCGTCATCGAAACCTCGTACCTCTTTTAGGTTATTGCAGGAGAAAAGGAGAGCTTCTTTTAGTTTATGATTTCATGCCAAATGGGAGCTTAGATAAATTCCTCTACAACCAACCAAGAGTGACATTGAATTGGACACAGAGATTTCGGATCATCAAAGGGGTAGCTTCAGGATTATGCTATTTGCATGAAGGATGGGAGAAAGTGGTTGTTCATAGAGACATAAAAGCCAGCAACATTCTTCTCGATTCAGAATTAAATGGAAGGTTAGGGGATTTTGGTCTGGCAAGATTATGTGACCATGGCAGTGATCCTCAAACTACACATGTGGTCGGAACTCTAGGGTATCTTGCACCAGAGCAGACAAGAATAAGGAAGGCCACGACAAGTGCAGATGTTTTTGCTTTTGGTGCTTTCACGCTTGAGGTTGTGTGTGGAAGAAGGCCTATAGAGCAACAAGGAGGAAGCAGTGACGGTGTCGTTTTGGTGGATTGGGTTTATGGTTTCTTCAGGAGGGGTGAGATTGTTGAGGCAAAGGATCAGAATTTGCCTATGGGAAGAGAGTACAGGGAAGAGGAAGTAGAATTGGCATTAAAGTTAGGGCTTTTATGTTCAAATTCTGAGCCATTGAGTAGGCCGAACATGCGTCAAGTTGTGCAATATTTAAATGGGGATGTACCGTTGCCTGACTCGTCGTCATTAAACTTGTCATCTTCTGGGTTAACGTTTGGGCGTCGTCCAGAGATTCATCATGATTCTGCCTTGTCCTATCCATCTTCTATGGACGGCTCGTTTTCTCAGACTTCCTCCATTGCTGAATCTCTTTTATCTGGAGGTCGATGATTTTGGTTTGATTTGTATTGCCACTTTCCTTCCCCTTTATTTCATTCTAGTATTCAATAGGATTTTGGTTTTTGAATTGTATATTCTTGTTGGAAAGGAAATACGATGGTTCACCAGAGTATTGATACTTGGAAGACGTTGTAGTGACCAGAAATCAATAGCCTTTTTTCTTGTGGTCAAATTGCATATGAATCCATTGTTGGCTAAAACCAGAATAACCAAAAAAAAAAAAAACTTTCAATAAAAACATGGGCTTAGGGCAAAGAGGGGCTAATGCAATATGAATAACTAGTTTCCGGATCATACACATTGGCGTGGATTTCAGACGACTCAACTCTTGTTATCGGAGAAGCAAAGTTATTATTCCCTTATCGATGGCTGCAATAGCTTCTGTGCAAATTTCAAATGTACATATTGATATTCCATATGTAGCAAAACTGAATAGTTAAATTACATTTAATATGCTGGCAAAACAGCAGAGAGTTGATAGGGCGGGACCACTTTCACACACGTCTCAAGCAAATTTTAGCAGCAAGTAGCAGAGAATTAAGCAAACGTTACAGTACCACAATCATAAGCCTTCCTCAGGACCATAAGCATCTTTGCATTTAAAATCTACTCCTTGGTTTAGAATTTAGAGCAACCTCCATGCCATATTGCCATCGTATTTCTCTTGGCCATGAAATAGTCCTTCTAGATATCCGCCATGGAAGGGTAAAGCAAATCTTCTTCACATAGTTTTTAAGCAGTCTTCCTCGTGATGTCCTCCAACTCACTCTATTGTAATTCGTAAGATGAAAAACTGAAACCCAATCTTCCATCATTTGTGGATTTCAACTCAAGCTTCTGAAAAGGGCTGCAAAGGGTCCATCTATTATACTTAAAAAGCCTTTCTAAGGGAGGAAGTAAACTAGTAGAATAACAGGAAAACAGACATAGTAAAAGCAAATCTAAATATAAAGAACATAAGAAAATGAGCACACTGAAGCAATGCTGAAGCATTGGGATAAAAAATTAAACCAAAGGATGAAAGACGAGAAGAGTACCTGCTATTGGGGTCATAATAGAACCCACTGATAGAACCATCACTACAAGAGAAACAGACATAGTAAAAGCCAGCTATAGTTAACCCACAATCTGTTCCAACATTCACAAAGTACTGCTCTTTCCATCTCTGCATTAATGGAGTCATGGTCAGTGTGAACGATTTTAATTCAGACATAGTAATTTAATTCAAAGGACGAATTCATCATTCTTAATAGAATCAAATTCTAGTTACCATAAAAATGTAAGGATAGTTGCTCAGGTCCAATGACTTGCCACCATCAGCTTCCACCTGGGCCTGCAAAGAATGAAATGCATTAGCAACAGTTCATGGGATGCATTTGATATCATGCAACAAGAAACTCCATCATAACCTGTAGTGGAGAGAAAGACGGAAACTTCGTCCAGTGCCTTATATCATCATCTGGTCTGGAAAAGAAAAACAAAAGTTCATCAAAGCATAGAAGTTTTGTCTATAAATATCAGGGAATACAAAAATATCCACACTAAAATGTGTGGCATCAATATTAACAATAGGCTGCACGTGCAAACAAGATTCATTCCATACTGATACATACGTTGCTTCCCATTTACCAGTGAAGAAAGTATAATTCTTGGTGTCAACAATCTCCCCTTCCCAGAATGTTACTACCTGAGTAAATAATTCAAGACAAAGTGAATGAAACGGATATCTTTCTATGAAAACTTGTTTGATGAAGGACAATAATAAACTTTTACTACTCAATAACCATTAGGAAAAATTTGAAGCAGAATTACAAGGATACAGCAGTTTCAACTGACATTGCATCTATACAAGTCCTGCTGGACATGTTATAACCTGCAATGCTACCAACCTTGCTATATCCTGAAGGCTTATAACATAAAGACATACATAAATTTGAACAAAAAATAAAACATGACCGCTAAAGGAATAAACTGGCGAATCACACGAGTAGTAGCCTTGAATCTTGATTTCTTTCAAGTATTACTGTTGGAAAAAAAGACGGAACAAGAAAAAGAAGATCCTCACCGGAGTGTCTGCCATAGGAACATTCAGAGCTTCCATGGTGCCACACAAGTACCCATGTTCAAGGTCACATCCCTGTATACGCACATTTACTCTCCATGCTTCATCCTTTTGTAGGCTAGAAACATTCTGGGTTCCAGAAAAAGCCTGCAAAATGAGTGGCTTGAGCACATACAGCAAAAATTACCGGCAGAAAGAGGAAAATAATAATTCAGTGGTCTACAAGTTGCTTCACCAAGACATTCTCTCTTTATTACATGAATTTGAGACTTCTTAATCAAAACTTGATTCTTAAGCACAGCCATGAAATACTTCAAGTAAACAACAAAAATAAACCAATCGATCACAAAAGAACCAAGATTCACAGCATCCATGAGATATCCACATTTTTCTCATATGCATCTGGATGATAAATGCTATAATAAGATATAAGTTATCGCCAACCCAAAACCTCGCTATTCTGATGTGCAACTTGAAGCTAATTTACTCTACCGATGACAATTAGGTAACAAGATATTGAGGAATCAGTAAACTCTAACTTGGTAAGAAAATGGGAATAAGAAACTCTTAACTCTAATTTGAGCAGCTTGTTCGATTTCCTGATTTTCTGTATGATTCAAAGGAGGCATCAAGGGATAAAAATGAGAATAAGAAACTTACCTGGCCAACACCTAAAAGTGTACAAGCTTGGGATGATGTCTGACCAGAATTTGCACCTACAAAATCAATAACGAAAACGGAAATATTACCGTGGAAAAATAGTATTCAAAATGAAGAAAACTAAAAGAATAATAAAGAGACAATGCATTCAAGAATGGCAAGTTGTGGCTTAAAATATCAATGGGCAGGAAAGGCAGATACCTGAAACCTGAGATGGAGCCAAACTCTCCAATACCCTCACAGGCATTTCTTAAACCAATCCAATTTCCTTGACAAAGGAGAAATTGCACACTGCGAATCCACCAACAGCTGAAGGGGACAATTCCAATGAAGTGGAGGTCGGTCTTCGATCTTCCGTTTCGTGACGAACTCGAAGAGGAGAAGCGTTTTCCCCTCTGTAACAAGAAGAAGAAAATTGCGGACATCAGCTGGTTTTTTTTTTAATAATTTTTGAGAAGGGTTGGGCTTACAGCGATTCAAGTTAGATTAGACACAACGAACCATCAATTATCTAGACACCTGGATGCCTCCCTTAAGGCTTAAACGCTGAAGTGGGGTTCGGCCCCTCCATGTGGTGGTGAGAAGTTCAAGCCGTTTTGTTTTTGCCATATATTACATTAGACCCAAAGTCGAAGCCCAATCTATTTTTATTCGTACGAAAAACCCAATCCGTTATTGGGCCAACCAAACCCAATCCACATCACTTTGACTTAAATTTAATCATATTAGTGAACCTGATAACAATGATGATCAATAAAAAAATAATCTACGTGATCGTATTATTATTTCTTATATGCCTGGAAAAATACTTCACATGCACCTTAACCCTTCTTATGTTTTAGGCTATAGTTACTATTTAAAGAATGCTTATTGATATACTTATAAATCAAACAATTAATCCATGAAGGATCATAAAAAAATATATATTTTATTTATGTAACTAAAAAAAAAATTATTTCAAAATAGGAATATAATATTCACTTTTATTTAAAGGTTAGTATGTAAATTTATTCTAAAAATTTATTTTAAAAGCAATATTGATGTAAAGATTTAAAATAAAGCAATTATGCCTTTTATTTCTGAAAAATTATCGTTAATTGTTAATATTTTTAATGATAAAAAACATTATTACTCTCTTTTGAAATTTTACTCTTTGAAAACTTTTGGGCCAGAAAAATTATCAGGCAAATTTACATTCCAAAACGAAAAGTACCTTTCTTCCAAGTTTCAACGTAAGAAGCTTGGCATATGATGTTTAGCCGTCAAAAAAAATCTGGGTGTAAATTAATTACACATGGAAAAATCTGTATGAGTTGGCAAGTGGACAAGACATTAAGAAAGGTGAGTGACAGAGCCACCATCGTCCTCGTGCGCTCACGCAGGCGCTCAACCCCTCTCCCTCCTTCCCCACATTTACGCCATTTCATACGGGACGTGTCCTTATTTTTACTTCACCCCACGTTCTCGCTCTCTTCCTCTCCATTAACCTCCCCCACCCACCATCCCCATCTTCTCCCTCCATCTCCATCATGTATGTATAAACAAACATACATACAGAACGCAACTCTTTCGCTTTCACGTCTTAGTACTGTAATGAATCATTGTTTCTGCAGGTTTATAAAGACTCACCCTTTGCCTATCTTCCAAGTGTTCGATAAACTTCCCCACTGGTTTCATACCCTTATATTATATATATGGACGATTTGCTGTGCCATGAGACGTGGCTTTCGAAGCCTGCAGTGAACTCCCATGACTCCCATGATGATTTTGATTCTTCTGATGATGTTGAACCGCCCTTGTTCACATGTAGTGGCCGTGGTGATGAGTATGAGAATGAGGAGTTTGTGTTGGTCTTTTCTGTTTGTATTGAGAAGGAGATTGATTTCATGCCTGAATCTAATTATGTCAACTACCTCTATTCCAACAGTTTGATTCCTGCTAGGGTTAGAGTAATTCAATGGTTTCTCAAGGTCGGTTTATCTTTCTTTCGGGGTTAATTAAGAGTTAGTATAAGTATAGTAGGACCACACAGTACATGCATACACGTAAGCTGACATCCTTAGATTTCTGGATATGTTTTCTTAACTTTTAATTTACTGTTTTTGCAGTGTAGAAGCCGCCTTAATCTTTCTTTTGGAACAGTCTTCTATGCTGCCAATTACCTTGATCGATTTATATCTATTTGTCAATGCGATGTAAGGATTCATTCATCTGCTGAATTGATCTCCAGTATTAACTCATTCCCCAATAACTCATCAGTCTTGAAGATTAAAAGCTAATATTTAGAGTTTGAGGCTAACATTTTGGTGGCTAAGCTAAATTGTTAGTTTCCTTAGGTAAACTGCAGATGATTAATAAGATTAAATATTGTTGTTTATGCCAGAATTGGAAGTACTGGATGGTTGAATTGCTGTCTATTACGTGTTTATCCACTGCGATAAAGTTCAATGAGATATCTGCATTTACCTTGCCTGAAATTCAGGTAACTGCCGAAACTGCCATTACGTCTTACCAATTTATTAGATTTCAGCATTAGTTCTCTTAAGTTTTAAAAATTTTACCCTTGAGTTTTCAAAGAGGAATCTCACATGAATAATATGTTAACTAACTCACGTTTGTGTGGCTATTTACTTGAAAATATTAATGAAGATGGAGGGCTTAGATCATTGGTATGAATCAAACACAATCCTGAGAATGGAGCTGATACTGTTAAAAGCACTAGGCTGGCGCCTTAACACTGTGACATCTTATTCTGTCGTAGAAACGGTAGTCTGCTATGCTCAGTCGTCGTCCTTGAGACCTTATCTTCATGAGATGATTATGTCACGAGTCACTGAACTGCTTCTTCAAGCTACTTTAGGTATATAGGCCTGAAATCATCTATAAATTATTGCTATATATGCTTTCTTGCTCCGTTAATGGCATGCGACCTAAATGATATTATTATTTTTCCATATATTGTAAGTCAAATATGAAACCGTCACTGACGACGACATGCAATTAGGACTTACAAGAGGGATGAACATAGAGTCCTCATAAAACCGTGTAAGAAGAAAAGAAAGGAGAAGTTCTCTCGTAAGAAGTAATAATATTGTTGGAGCACCAAGTATGAAACGGGATATTCTGCTTCCCAACTAATGTTGAATATTACTGCATGTGGCTGCAGATATGAAAATTTTGGAGTATCGGCAAAGCGTTGTTGGAATATCAGCACTATGGTGCAGTATAGAGCAGTTGTATCCATCACTTTCTGATGCTTTCATCGCTTACATATCGAAATTATTCAATCCAAGTCACAAGGTAGTCGAAGCAATTAATTAATGTGTGCTCCTAATTACAAACGGTGTCTTATATTTATAACGGGAGGGGTATTTATTAAGTTTGTTGTGTTATTTTGTGAGTTGTCACAGGATGATCTGATCAACTGTCATAAGATAATGGAGATTTCAACAAGTCTAGAGGGAAGCGGTGGGCATCACTATTACTGCAGCCTTTCTAAAAGCCCAACCACTGTGCTGTTGCTGGATTCGGACATTGAAACATCATTTAAGGCTGCTCTTCTTTGACATGAAGATTGAAGATTATATATCATACGAACTCTTACATTGTTGGAAATTCAACATAATATTGTTGTTATCTGACACGGAATAGTCTCCAAATATCATAAATGTGTATTTATTAATTCAGATATAAAAAATTAAATGTATTTTTAAGTTTGCGATTTGCACTTTAGCCTCAAGTATATATTAAGTATGTTAAGGATCCGAATTGAGAATTTTCCTTCGGAAGAAAGATAAATCTATTTGTTTTTTAGCCTGTAAGTTGAACCTAATTTATATCATTGCCAAAAGTTTTAACAAATGAACCACATTATTATTAACTTGGGAAAAATTCGTTCCTGTAAAGCTTTTATATTTTGCAATGGCAATGTTACTCACTAAATATAAGTATATCTTTTAACGGGGAATTAAAATATATATTTGTTACATTGTGAGAGACCAACCTTTTCTGTTAGATCTAATCATTTTTAGTAGTTTTTTTCGTAAATTTTGTCAGTCACACAATTTAGGTGAGTTGGGTTCTGGGAACTTATCAAGGCTAAGACATACCTCAAGATTTAAAGAGCGTCTATAAATGTACTTACAATCTTAAAGATCATTCACCAACAAGATCATTATTTCAGTATCGAAATCTAAACTCATAATCTTAGGAAGTGTGACTCAATTATATTATAGGAAAATTTCTCTCTTTGAAATGAAATCATCCATCCATGAAGAAAGAAAACTCAAAACTTCAACAGAGAATGCCATTTGATGGGCCGTTGGAGGGGGGGATCGAGGGCCCATGAAGAGTGTTACTCAAGATGAGAAGCTTGTGGAGCCTCCATTTCAATCTCGAATCCCCACCACACAAATAAGAAAACGAAGTAAGAATAAAAAAGTAGAAGAAAACTGTATGTATCTAAGTTGCAGAGTGAAGTGAACCAGAAGAAGAAGAAGAAGGAGAATAAGGCCATGGCTGCTTCATCAACTATCGTATCGTCTTCTCTTGTCTCATCTACAAGTCTCCCACTTTCTAGTACTTCTCTGCACCAGACGCTCTTCGTCCTCCCAAATTCGCATCATAATCGGATGGGCCTCATCAAGAAACATCGAAATTCCTTCAGCGTCCAAGCAGCGAAGCCCCCGCCCGGTGTATGCCCTCCTCTTTCTCATTCTTGCTGCCAATTTAGCCGTTTCTGTATTATTATTTTGAGAATCATGATAACTGATTGATAGGTTTATTGCTTAACATGGTGGAAATTTGGTATATCGCTGCGTATCTAACTTGGGGGGTTTCTTCAGGTAGAATTCCCCAAAGTAGAGCCACAGTTCAGAGCTCCATTTCTGGGTTTCACGAGGACGGCAGAAATATGGAACTCTAGAGCTTGCATGATCGGAATAATTGGTGTTTTTATCGTAGAATTGGTGAGTATTACTAGTATTAAGAATATTTCGCAGAAACTGCAAACATTATTTAGGCAATTTTTCTGAGTTTTGGTTATTTGTGTGATTGTGGTGATTTCATCTTCAGATACTCAACAAAGGAATACTTCAGGTCATCGGAGTTGATGTTGGAAAAGGGCTTGATCTTCCTCTCTGAGAGCATTCATTCAATTTTTGCTCTCAATGAACTCATTTTCGAATTTCTCATACTAAGCAAAATCTCGTGTGTAATGCTGCAAGCTGTATTCTTTCTCTTGTCTCTTAACTGAGGCTGTTATTACTTACTGCTACTTGGGAAAAAGAAATATATTTTTATTCTTCTGATCTCTCTCTAATTTCAGTCTGGATCGTACACTTTAAGGATTTGTGAGTGAGTTTCGTTTTTACGGAAGGTTAAAAAGGAAAGAACCTGTGTTGATTGTTGCAGATGCTGTGGAACATTTGTTTGCGATCGAAAAAAATTCTGGTGCGAGTGATTGTGTTGAAAGATTTGAGGATAACAAATGGGAAATTTCGAATTTGGTATCATTACAATTCAATTGCTGTGAAATGAAATGACAGGGCCAATCAGCCATCACGATCTTCTCCAATGGCCACCAGGGGAAGAGATGATGATCTTGGGCATCACTACGCACCATAGAGGAGGTGGAGATGTGGAGGTTCAAGAGCCAGTCGTGTGGGCCCACTGCCAATCTGCTTCCGAGCTCACCTGCGGAGAGATTTCAGATTTGGAAGAAGACTGAAGAAATAAGTGATTTTTTTTTTAAATTATTTAAGTAATTCTTTCTTGAAAAAGGAAGAGTAATAATCTAATTCCTATAATTATAATTCAGCATTTGAAGAAGCCTTTTAATTTGTACTCAGTTCCTCATATTTCAGTAGTTTAATCTATTAGTTTCTATGTATTCAGAAAATTATCTATTCCTTCGTGGATTTAAATGTAAGAACTCGGTATTAGGTTAGATCATTAAACAGAAGCCGTGCAAATGTCCCGAGGCATTTATTGATAGCAGAAGTATAAAAACATTGCTCAAACCAATGAGGGTGGACCCAAGAAGAATTTTGCAAAACTAGGATTATTTCTCTTGATATTAAAATGGTTTATAAGAGACTGCATTTTTTTTAGTGAAAAGAGAAATTCATTCAAGCAATCAATGGTTACTAATGTGCAACTGGGGACTCGCAGCCAGTGGCTACAGAAAATCATCCATGCCGTTTTTGTTAACAAATTAAATTATTGAAACCGAATAAAGTTAAGGTTACAGAAAGAGAAACTGCTTGTAATGAAATTGGAAGTAGAATAATCCCTTTTTCTAAATATGTTCTCTTATGGAAGGCAAATTATATTTGAAGTATTATCGAATGATAAATATGGATACTTCTCAATAAAAATTTAAATTATACATTGTGAGGAATTATCTCCTTCTGTTAGATCTAATCTCTGAGTTGAATAATTTTCATTTGCACCTATAAAGTTGAGTCTAGTGAAAAAGTTAATCCTTTATAACATGAATAAATATTTAAATTCTAGCGAAAAATTTATTCTACATTTAATGTTAAAAGTGTGTAGAATAGACTTGTCTCCAAATAGCTGTGCCGGGAAGAAAGAAAGAATAATTCCCAATTGCACATCCACATCTTAAATCTTGCATTACAGTGCCGAACTAAAGCTGAAAGAATAATTATATCGTATCATATACTTGGATTAAGAGAGACACATCCGGGATTATAGTTAAATGGTATAATCATAAAGCAAATTGCTGGGGGCACAACATAATTTTCTTCAAGGCAAAGATAGGCATTGGATACTTGCCACCAAAATCCATATATCTATTTAGTCTGAGCTCTAAAGCCTACAGACAAACTTTAAAACAGAAGCAAATATATCCAAGATCCTTACAGTAAAAAGCTAAAAAGATGTCAATCATCTCTTAACACTATGCATTGAGCTTTCTGGAATTTAATTAAACAATACTGTAGAGAAGAATCCTGAGTTACGAAGCAATGCATATATGCTGATTTTGAAGACAGGGAAAGTTTCAGATTAGGAAATGGATAAATGAAGCAAAAGCTTAGTAGGAGAGTGACACTGATGAGTGTAAAAGGGTCAGTGTTCTGATCTTTATATAGCTGCTTTCATCACACTTGAACGTACAATCCTACATTGAAAATTAGGCTTCAACAATCAATGGCAACCCCTTCTTCCTCTGTTCTACTTCCTCTTCTCTTTTACCTAACTCTCCTTTGCCCACTCATAGGTTATTTACCATCTCTTGATTTCATCCTTACTCCTTCGATTAATCTCTGTCAGTTTTATGTATCTTTTGTACTTAACTATTTGGGTGTAATCCTGTCATTAAGTAGGCGTATTTTGTTCATAAACTTCAGGATGGTAATTGATTAACTTACCAATTGAACGATTCTTGGGATTATTGCAGATGGAGCTCAGCTCATAGTTGCCAACAACTGTACAGAAAGTGTGTGGCCCGGAATACTGGGTAGCACCGGCCGACCAACGCCAAGGAACGGAGGGTTTCACCTCGGGAGCGGAGAAGAAGTAATACTCGACGTCCCGGAGCAATGGTCCGGTCGAATTTGGGGGAGGCAGCATTGCGCCTTCAACAACACCGGCCACGGATCCTGTGTCACAGGCGATTGCGCCGGCAAACTCCACTGCAGAGGCAGATCAGGTAACCCTCCGGCAACGGTAATCGAAATGACGCTTGGATCGTCCTCTTCTCCGCTGCACTTTTACGATGTGAGTCTCGTGGACGGATTCAACTTGCCTGTTTCGATGAAACCGATCGGAGGCGGAATCGGCTGCGGCGTGGCGGCGTGCGAGGTGGATCTGAACTTCTGCTGCCCGTCGGCTTTGGAAATGAAGATCGGAGGCAAAGTTGTGGGGTGTAAGAGTGCTTGTTTGGCAACTAAATCGGCGAAGCATTGCTGTACGGGGAAATTTGCAGATCCAAAGGCTTGCAAGCCGACTCTATCGGCTCATATATTTAAGGCTATATGCCCAAAGGCCTATAGTTATGCTTATGATGATTCTGGAAGCCTCCATAGATGCAGAGCTTCCAGGTATCTCATCACTTTCTGCCCGACAAAGTAGAAGGGATGCTCAAGCTGCCGTTAGATCTGCGTATGTATACGTTTCAAACTGTTTTCCCGCCCCTTTTGGCGTAAGAGTTATAATCAATACCATTCAATTTAGCATCATATAGTTTCTATATTTGTAATTAATATAGTTCATATAATTTTGCAAGTATTTTGAGCTTGGTTTGTCATTAGACAGGCCATCCCTAGTATGGAAATGGAACTTTTTGCTTTATACTGAATGACTATAACATATTACCTCTACTTCTTAATATAATAGTTAGTAAACTTTTTATTTAGAGAGATTGAAAAAGTTATTTAATTGATATATTTATTATTTTTCTTCAAATTAATTTACCTAATTTATAAACGGATATATAATCTAATAATACACATAAGAATTTTATAGTATATGTTACATTAAGTAATTTATTTAAGTTTTTCAATCACTTCAAAAATTTAACTGATTCTCATATTAAAAACTGTGTGTAATATATGGTGAGTTATATTTATTCTATTTTAGTGAGTTAGGGCTCAATGCCCATTGGAAAGAATAGTTGAATTTAACTTCACATAATGATGGTACTAACAAGGCTTAATCTAGTAGAAGGAAATAATCATTTATAACATATCGAATCAAAATTTAAATTCATATTTGGAGTGATACTCATATTTAATATTCAGAATACTTCAAATATAATTACCTTTAGCAGAAGAATACATATTATTAAAAAAATTACAATGATAGTGTTGGAGTTCTAATTGTAGTGGCCAACCTAGTAATTTTTTAAAACTCAAATGAACTTTGAAGTCCAATGATTAATCTGAAGTAAGCCCAAATTAACCATCCTAAATGATAATCCATAACACATGCATTTTTCACAGGGGAAATTACTGTAAGGTCTTAAGTAAGAGAATTAATATTAATAAGGTTTCATTGATAATTGAAGTAGCTACCATTGACAATTGAAACATCTATCATTAACAACATCTGAGGATTTTACTGATATTAATTCTCTTATTTGAGACTATAAAGTAATCCCCCCTTTTCATATTTCATCACATGCAGTCTCTTTATAGAGCATGGTGCTCACTACTTCTACTAGTTTTGTTATAAGTTCTTATTATTTATTTTTTTTAGATTGAAAAAATTAGTTAAATGCAAGAAATTTTACAATTATTCAAAATTTCCTTTTAACTAGTATGAATTAATAACATAGAGGGAGAAGATGAAAAAAACCATTATACAAAGACAAGGGTATATTTAGGGATTAATTATGAATGTTTCGTTAATTTTTTTAAACTAAAGCTCTTATATCAAGAATCAATGAGTAGAGTTTTATAAATAAAAATAAGAGAGAATACCATTTTAGGACATTTGGATGAGATTGTGATGAAGAATCCAAATAAATCGCTTCATTACAAGTTAGGTTTATTTCAGGTGGTTGGAATGTACCTTTTGTCATACCTGCATATCACTCCCTCAATCCTAAATATTTATACTACAAACAATTCTAAATATAGTTGCATGACTTAGGTTGTTTGTAGAGGGAGGCCAGTAGACGTTTGTTTAATGATAAAGTGCCTATTTTGGATTAATAGTGAAACATATTTTTTCAATATAATTTATAATTTACAAAATAAATTTATAAGATAAGTTTTATTTGTACGTGCATAAACGTACTTTTATAACACGGTTTCTAAATGTCCAAA
>QFDD01003523.1:0-19385 GCA_006871305.1 Vachellia collinsii
TATAGTGGGCAACCAATCATTCTTCTCGAGGAGCGGTTTATTGATTATCCTAGTCTAAATTGGTTATTAAAAACATTGTTGAACTTGGGTATGAAAAGGGGGTTTTGGTTTATGGAAACTATGGTGCAATAACTAAACAATGCAAGAAGTAAATCTTTTTGGTATTTTGGTTTAACAATGAAATGGTTGAATTAAATCAAAGATATGAAGAGATAGGCCCTTGGTGATGGGAACTCAGCTGTCATTGCTCTCAAATTGATATGGAAATTTATAACTCTCTAAGTCTAGATAAAAACCCCAAGCAATCACTTAGGTCCAATGCTTTAATTGATGAAAACTCCCTTGGATCCAAGTTAATTACCACCTCTTAAAACATTGTTTAAAACCACTTAGAGTGTAATTGAATGGATGATGCAAATGCTCCAATGATTGTAAATCTACAACCAAAGAATCCAAGCACACACCTTAACTACCAAAAATCATTAACAACTAATTAGATGCAATGGATTAATCACAACTGCAATGCATATATGTAATCAGCATAAATATATCGTCCAAACCAATTACATAGTCTAATCACAAAATCACAAATCTGTAATTAAGGTCACATGACAGTAGAAATTCCTAGATCTAGAAATTACTAACACAAGTTCAAACATAGATCAAGACTAAGAAAAACTCCCCTAATGTGCTCATGAACTCAAGCTTTATTCCCTCACCAAGAGACTAAGGATTTAGCCTCTCATTGCTTCCAAAATGCAGCCATCACTACACATGTTCTGCCATGAGAGAAACTAAAAAGGAAGAGGAAAATATGGAGAAGAAGGTAGTGGAACTGGTTTGAATGGATTGGAGGTGCAGCAAATGGTTGAGAAATGAAGAAGATGGAAGAGGAAATGGATAGGGAAGTTGGGAGGTTGAGAGAGCAGTGCTGGGGGCTCTCCTCTGCAAAAATGCGGAATGGGAGACGTGATTCTCATCGTGGTTGTTACAATTTAGTTAGATCCAGCTGCTGACCTCAGATCAAAATGCACAGCATCATTTCCACGTGATTAGGTCACGACTTGTCATAGTTAGGTCGCGACCTAGAAGTAGTCAAGTTGCGACGTGGGTCAACTGCATCGCGACATGTTGTAAAATTCACATCTTTTGAAAAATACATCCAAGTCGCGACCTAAATTCTCAGGTCGAGACCTAAAAGTGGCACAGGGCTCCTTTGACTATTTTTATCTCTTGATGAACTTGTGACTCCTTTAATGTTCCATCTTGGGTCTTGAAATCTCCTCCAAATGCCTACAAATAAAGGCAAAGAGCTTTGTAGAAGTTAAATGAATTAAAGATCAAGGTATTCACAGTTTGGATGAGATAAATGACCCATTTTTACCCTTAACTAAGTACAATGCAATGCATTAATCAATATAATCAATAATGGTATAAATGCATGCAAAATAAGGGTAAAGGTGTTACAAAACACCATAAAACACTCAAGAAAACCATGTAAATATTGGGTTCTATCAAGGTGATTTTTCTAGCCTTTTGTGGTTGAACTTTCTTTGCATTGATAATTATAAAATTTGCACTAAATAATTATAATTGGCTTTGCCTGATTCATTTTTGGGAGTACAGTTGGTAGTGTATGTCTCAGATAAGGTTCCTGAACAGCTAGTGGGTGATCCAGGAAGGTTTCAGCAAATAATCACAAATCTCATGGGCAATTCAATGAAGGTAAGTCTAGGTTGTTCCCAAAAAAAAAAATTTGCAAAGAAGAAAAATATGCATCACCAGATGCATATTTTTTCTTTTGCAGAAATAGTGCTTGACGGTTATGATGTATAGTTATTCTGGTTGATTTTATATTCTTTTTGTTAAAAAAAAGTGTGTCCTATTCTTCATGGTTTAGAAAATGGGCAAAACTGAATTTATTTAGATATCTACCCTAGTCATGTATTGTCGGTGTTCTAATCAGTTAATATAATTTCATAAAATATTTTTAAAAATGAAGTTATTTCTCCATTGTTCCAGCCAATTGTAGTCATCGAAAGAGCTAAAGTTAGAAGTAGTTTTCTATAGCAAGCATCACGGAATCTAATTTGGTAATTCTTTGGCAGTTCACAGACAAAGGGCATATATTTGTCACTGTCCATCTTATTGAGGATGTTATCTGTTCAAATGAAGTTGCAACATCGAAGGATACCTTGAGTGGCTTTCCTGTTGCTAATAGATGTCAAAGTTGGAAAGGATTCAGTTTTGTCAGTCAACACTGATCTCTGGGTTCTTTCTCATCTTCATCCTCTGATCACATTACTCTAATTGTATCTATTGAAGATACAGGTGAAGGAATTCTTGTGGAAGCCCAACCTCGTATCTTCACTCCATTCATGCAGGTTGGTTCATCTGTCTCCAGCAAACACGGGGGAACAGGTATTGGGCTAAACATTAGCAAGTGTTTGGTTGGCCACATGCACGGGGAAATTGGATTTGTGAGCATATCAAAGATTGGATCTACTTTCACATTCACAGCCGTCTTCACCAATAAATTCCCTTGTTCAACTGAGGGTAAAAATGAGCAAATTAACAACCAACCTAACCTTGCATCCCTAGAATTTCAAGGCATGACCGCGCTTGTCATAGACCTTCGACTTGTCAGAGCTAAAGTGCTGAGATACCACATTAAATGGCTTGGCATTCGTGTTGAAATAGCTACAGATCTCAGCCATGGCTTGTCTACCATAAACAATGGGGATATAATTATTAATATGATCCTATTTGAACATGAAGTCTAGGATAGAGATTTTGGTGTTGCATCTCAATTTATCAATAACATGAGCAAAATTGATCACGGGGTTCCTCCAAAGCTGTTTGTTCTTATTAATTCTAGCAGTTCTTCCAGAACAAGTTCCAAAATATTGGGTGTTCATAGTCCAACTTTCATTGTAAAACCCCTGAGAGCAAGTATGCTTGCGGCTACACTACAGCAGGCCATGGGTGTTGGAAACAAAGGGAATCCTCGAAATGGGGAGCTTCCAAATTTTTCTCGACACCATCTTTTGTCGGGAAGGAAAATCCTTCTCGTAGATGACAACAGTGTGAACCGAATAGTAGTGATTGGAGCTTTAAAAAAGTATGGAGCTAGTGCGGTATGTGTTATTAGTGGAAAAGATGCCATCTCTATGCTGAAGCCACCCCATCAATTTGATGCCTGTTTTATGGACATTCAAATGCTAGAAATGGATGGGTATGAAACAATAGAACTTTTTCTCACTAAGTGCGATTTTTGAATTAAAATAAAAGTAATGCTATTTTTATCCTTTAATTTATACAAGTATTACTTTTACAATGAGTAATAATACAACTGTTAACCTGTACATTAGTTGCTAATATAAAACCTTGTGTTTCAACAGGTTTCAAGCTACTAGGAGGATTCAGGAGATGGAACAACATGCAAACAAAGAAGTGCCTGTGGAAACATGGAGAATGCTTCAAACTGGCATTTACCTGCTATGACCGCAGACGTGATTCAAGCAACGCATGAGGAATGCTTGAAGTGCGGAATGGATGGATATGTTTCAAAACCATTTGAAGCTGAACAGCTTTATAGGGAAGTTTCTCGATTTTTCCAATCAAAGCTAAACTAATAAATAGTGTAGTAGCAGCAAAACAAAAGTCAGAAATTTTTAATCATTTTCCTAAACTTCAAGATGAGTAAAGTTGCAAACTACTATTAGAGGACAAGTATATAATTACTTTTCTACTCTTGTACCATTGAAAAAGCCTCTTGAAAAATCTGGAGGGATTCCAAACATTGAAATTAATGTTGAAATCTGTTTTTCTAAAACAGTAAATCTTTTTTCATAGTTTTCAAACTTTTATGAAAGATTTTCTATTTTATATGGAATAGTTTTCAAGTCTTTCTATTCAAGGAAAATTAATTCCTAGAATATGAATATAATACCATATAAAAAAATACGTGCTAAGTATAGAAAGTTTTTCAACAAATAGGTATGAACCTATTGACAAAATCGCTGACACTAGATGTGAAAGTCTGGGATAATTCTATCTTGGACATGTTTCAGTCGCTGGGCAATCTCTTTGCAAACTCAGTTTGGGAAGAGCTGTTGCATTCACCAAGTAATTCACATTTAGATAAATTGCCCGTTTGGTAACTGTAGCCATTATTTATTTATTTGTTTGTTTGTCATCAATGATAGCATTAAATGTTTGAATTTATGCTAATAAGCGTTCCTGCGATGTAGCTCATTTAAGGCCAGAAATAAATTATTTCATGCAAGGAAACCAGAACACGATGACCTTATTTCATTGAAGGAGAGGTTCATTCACGCAAAGGTATTATGCTCTGATCACATTTCACACTTGGATATTAAGGGAGTTAAACAAGTCTTTGAAAGTCATCAATTAAAAAATTCTGAGCTTATATTTTCCACGTTAGGAAAACAACAATCACACTCTTCATTTTAGCTAACAAGTTTGGCATGGTTAAAGATTCCCCAAGGCGATTTACCATGAAGTTAGTGCTCTCTTCATATTGATTCTCGCATCCCACATGCTTCTTAGGCAGCCTATTTTGTGACCCTAATGTCCTGCTTACGAGATTAGAGTTCATTGGTGACACCAATTACTGCTAAGAGCTTGTGGTCAAGTTTTATCTGTGTTTATAGTGCACCTTTTGGCATAGAAGAATGATAATTAGGTCGTTAAACTTCAATTTAGTGACAGTAACTATGAGACTATGAAACTTAACTGTAATTCATAATTTACAATTGAATTTCTCATACAACTATCTAAATTGATATTTTCACTTTATCTTGTAACAAAGCTTATTGACAATCTAATTGTCGTTAAATTAAAGTTGTGGAACCTAATTGTCATTCTCTCTTTTAGCAAACAGATTCTATGATTTTGATACAAGGTAAATCACCCTCTATTTTTCTACTAGAGATTTTTAAAATGAGTTTATATTGGTTGTTGTGGTATGGAAACTAGTAAGTACCCGAGCTGGAAATTAATTATGTGAATTGAAAATATAGGATATGATAATCTCTATTTTAAAACAGCAACAATAATCTCATTACTCTTTCTCTAATAGTCTAAGGAAAATCTCCCAAGAGGAATAATATCCATATGAATTCGAATGCCTTCTTCATGAATAAGAATGCACTATTTATAATAGCTATTACAGAGAAAACTAAAAAGAAACGATAACACAAAATCAAAGAAACAATCATACTAGATCCTAATCAGGATAGTACGAATGCTGGCACGTAATAACAAGTACTCAAACTAAACTGATAAATAGTGTAGTAATAGCAAAACAGAAGTCAAAAATTTTTAAACATTTTCCTAAACTTATACTAATCTCAAGTTCATATGGGTTATAAACTTCAAGATGAGTAAAGTTGTAAACTGCTGTTAGCAGACAAGTATATAATTACTTTTCTACTCTCGTACTAGAATTGAAAGAGCCTCTTGAAAAATCTGGAGGGATTCCAAAAATTGAAATTAATGTTGAAATCTGTTTTTCTAAAACAGTAAATCTTTTTTCATAGTTTTCAAACTTTTCTGAAAGATTTTCTATTTTATATGAAACAATTTTAAGTCTTTCTATTCAAGGAAAATTAATTCCAAGAATATGAATATAACACCATATATAAAAATACATGCTAAGAATAGAAAGTTTTTCAACAAATAGGTATGAACCTATTGACAAACCAATTCAAAGTGTTAGTCTAGTGTAATTAATACTAGATATCGGCTGTGACACTAGAAAAGGTTTAAAAATTTCAATCCTTCTATTCTTTTTAATTGTTCAATTAAATGATTCGCATTCATTTCTGCAAATAGGAATATCCTTCTGTATATTGTGTTAATTTATCGTGAATATCAACTCCATTACTAACTAGAAAGATAACTTATTTTAGTTGATTTCCTTTCCAAATATGGTGACCAATTTTAAAGAAGATCTCTACAGATGATAGATAGTTGTCTGCTTATCTTATGATTTATTTATATCACTTTCCAGTTCTTCAGCATGGATAGCAAGTCAACAACTAGGTATAAGCCTATTGATAAACCAATTCAAAGTGTTAATCCATATGGTGTAATACAGCTGTGACACTAGATAGACTTTTGGTTTTTTGTATGAGGCTTTCTTGCATAAGTCAACAAATGTTGCTTCCTTTATTTATTGCTGGCACGTTTTCCCCTTTCTTGCATAAGTCAACAAAGGCTGCCCTTTTTAAAGAAGAAATGGTTTGTCATTTCAATAAGAGAATTCCTTACTTCGTCCATAACTATTAGCTTACAAAGTCATAATTTTTTGTTCAATATGTGGATGTTTGATTTGCACATTTTACAATATAGCAATGCCATGAGTGATGAAAGAGAGATTGAGAGGTGTAAAGGCATCATGCCCGTCAAATGCTTGATTTAACAACTTGTAACCATAATTCGAATCATAACAGATCTCTCATGATTCTAAACAGCTGGTTAGATATAATCTAGTGAACATCAACTAAAAATTTTGTTCAACTAATTTTCCCTTTACTTTTTATTTTCCCCTTACTAAGGCAGTATATGGGTGATGTGGCTTGCAGTTTACATGGCTTTGTCTGCTGTTTATATCTAATATAATTTTGTGCTTAACTTATATCTATATAAAAATATTATTATCCTTTAAAAAAAGAATTATTCACTTATTCATTGAAATCATCTTTTATTAAATTGCCTACTCTATACCATCAGGCTCCTCAATACTTCCATCATCCTATGGGTCTTATTAGTTATTACATTAACTTTTCAATTGGTACTAGTGTTCCAACGTATAGCATTTTCATCAGTGCAAGTTTTCAAATCCTATAGTTGGACATTCCCAATCATCATCCTTTCTTGGTTGGTGGCTGTTGGCCTAAAAGCTTTCCTCATGGCATTAGCACCCTTTGGTCTGTGAGCACTTGCACTGGCATTTGAGAAGTTGTTGGGAAGGGATAAAAGTAAACCAAAATGCAGGTCTCGGATGAGGAAGAAGCTAACCACCAGCATTGTAAATGGCACCAAAGTAGAGGAAGAGCCAGAGGAAATCCAGAGAAGAAGAAAAGGAAAGACAAGCTACCACTCATGGGTGGATAATGGTTCAGTTGGTAGGGATAAGCAGAGTGCTCCTGGTTTTTGTTGATGAGATGATTTGGATAGAATTGGCCCAACAACAAGGTCAACTCGAGTGGCCAATAGATCTAAGAGGTTGACTGAGGAGAATGGATAGCATAGTAGGGCAATAAGGAAAAGTGACAAACCTTTGCTAGTGGGATTACCGATTGCTCTTTTTCCTTTCCAACTGGGCTCATGGACTAAAATGTTTAAAGTAATCACCACTCACCATGTTTGTCTGGCCTTGGGATTATTTTAATTAAATCTTGCTTGGATGAAGAGAATTCAAGTAACTGTATATTTTACATTCTAATATGTATTAAGTTCTGGTTGTATTAGATAACTGTACTATACTATCATTCCTCAACTGTCATAAATTTTAGCTAAAATTTCCTCTGTTGAGTGAGTACAAAAATTTCCATTGTTGATCGACCATTTTTAGGGGTCATTATGTGAATTCCCAATTCCAAAATATCCTTTTCGAATTTGTTTCTCTTGCCTTTTGACTGGCACAGAGGATGAGTGACAAGGATAGGGAGATTGCTGTAGAGACCATCATTATTATGTATATTTTATCTTTCACAAAGAAAGAAAGAAAGAAACAGAAAAACAAGAAGAAGGAAGCCACGGGAGAAATAGTAATACGATTTTAATATATATATTCATTGAGGGTAGTAAGCATGGGGGTATATATATACCCTCTCCATCGCTTTGTCACTCTGACATGCAAGCATTATCATCAATGTCTCAGTGGAGGTGCTTTTCCATCCAAGAGTTCATTATACAAACCGTACGACTTAGAAAACTAGAAAACCCATCATTTGTGCTTTTTTTTTGTGCCCCAATTCACAGCACTTGATCACCACGCCATGAATAATTACTGTGGTTTGGATATATAGGAATGTTTAACTTATATTTTTTAAAGCTAGATTTACACAATACAATTAAGAGCCAAAAACATCATTGCATTATAGATAGAAGATAAAAGACTTCATTACATTATAGTTAGAAGATAAAAGGCTACACCATTACACTAATATAATGGAAAAGGTCTTGACCCTAAACAAAAGATGCAAATCAAACACTCATGGAGACAACTCTCAAGCTTGATCCACTTAGAGCCACCACCCATGGTTGCGAGAATAGAGAAGCGCTGAAATAAATCTCAGATTCCAATTTGGGCAGTAGTTTATTGTTCTCAGTTGCCGAGCTCGCATGGAGGCACTAAAATGAAGAGAAGGCCAAGAAAGCAGAAGGCCAAGGGGAGGACGATGATGAGGATAGAGATGGCGTGGAAGAGGAGGAGGGAAGCCTCGAGAGGCATGTGCCTCAAGAGCAGGGAAATCAGGAGAACAGAGAGAGTGAAGAGGAGGGGGATCATGAAGGAGTACCTTATCATCATGGAGAAGGATGAGGTGGCAGTGAGGTAAATACGGTTTTGAAAATAGAGACAATGCAGAGAAAGAATGGAGAGAATGAAGAAAAATGAGAGGCTGAAATGGAGGATGAAAAAAACGAAATAAAGGCTAAAAAGGTATCCTCTCACATCCAGCTTCAAAACACTGGACTTGAGAGGGTCTTCAAGGGACCCTATCAAGTCTAGCCGTTTTGGCTGGACTTGTGAGCTGATCTGCTCTACTTAGATAACCCTCTCATATCCATCCCTTTATTGTTAGACGTGAGAGGATGATGTAAAATCACCTTTTTACAGTAATGTCTGTTGTTCTTGTAAGTTTCTTTCTTTCACTTTGTTTTGGTATATAAATGAGATATCCCAAATTACTTTATACTTGAGATTAATCTCTGTTGGGTCAAAGTGATAATTTTAAAACCCTTTCAACAAATATGCTATATAGGATCTGAATTGTTCTTTTCTCTTTACAAGTCGGACACTTACTATTCCAATCTACATCTTATTTAATGATTGTGATCTTCTTCTAGATTATACTATATATATATATATATATATATTAAGAAATTAGGTATCGCTGTAAAAAAAGTTTGTTGGTTTTCCTAAGATACATATGTTTCAATCATTTACAATGAAAACTTTAGGACCAAAACAAATCCCCAATTAGCTACTTTTTTTGGGAAGGGAGAGACTAAAACCTTCATTTAATATGTCTAATTAATAAGAATAATTTCAGAAAAATAAATTTTGGAAACAAAATGAATTGAAATATTACGTTTAAGACTAAAACAAATCCTCTAATTAGCTTCTATATATATTTAGAATATAAGAGAATAGTAAATAAGGCTTATCATTATGATTTTGGGGTGAAACCATGATTTCAAAAAGCCACCCAAACATGCTCATAAAACAAATAGGGAAACAATTATAAGATTATAAAATATATATACACATGAGATAACATGTAAAAGAAAAATATATATACTTTTCAGAAATAAATACTGAAAAATCTATCACTTCAATAATGTCCTTGCTAATTAAATATAAGAGATGGTTACATTTAATTGAATGATGTGACGTTTGAACCCCTAGACATACTCATATCACCTCCACAATTGGAAGGGTTTGAATGGGATATGTTTATAATATATATATATATATATATCAGATTACACATGCCAATTTTTTTTAGCAACGTAGACATGGCATCCATCCCCAACTGAGTATTTATATCTTAGACTTGGAAGAAAAATATATTAGCGTATTTTAACTGATTTTTAATTTTAAATCCCATTTTTATCATATGAATCATCAATGGTAACATGAACACCACGTACTTCCCTCATTTTTATAAGATTACGTCAACTACTATATTAAAATAAGTTAAATAGCAATTTTTAAAGAAATTTCCAAAATTTCCCTTAATCAAAATAATATCATTATATAAGCTAGAAGTGAAATGTATTTTTGAAAATGAAACACAAATGTTTCATTAATTAAATCTTACAAAATGAAGAGTCTTATTTATTTATTTATTTTTCAGGAGGCAACAGAAAACAAGCAAGATGCCCTGCTTTCACACGTCGCGTATACACGGAGACCAACATTGGCCCTTCTTTTGCCAAGGCCAATCAGAATCTGTCCTTTGAATAATGCTCCAACCAATTTCATACCAAACTTGGACGTTTCAACTCCTAACTATTTTGTTATCCAAAAAAAAAACTCCTAACTATTTTGACAATGGCTACTTCAAGAACCTCGTATTGGTTCTGCATTTGAAGAGAAGTTGATCTGTGTGATACGATCTGAAGTTTGTTCGCTGGAGGTGAGTGAGAGACATACTTTTTTGTTTTTGGGGGCCTTGAAAAGCTGAAAGCTTGTGAATCTAAAGTCAAAAGTCGAATGAGAGAGTTAAATTTGAGTGAAAGTCTGAAAAGTGATGTTAACATTCTGAATATGGAGAAATAAAAAGAATTGATGAAGACATCCATGGTCAGCATCACACAATCCTACACTCAAACCATTCTATTACTATATACTTTTAGTTATCAATTAATTAATAATAATAATCACCTTAACTAACTCATCCTTCTAACAAGTGGAATAAGAGTGTGTGTCATCTACCACTTGCCGTTTCTTCTCAACAAGAGTCTGCGTCCTATATTTACTCACAATTATATCAATTAATTTTCAGAATCACTAGCAAAATCCCATAAAATCATGCAATTGATTCTATTGATGTAGGGATTTATCGCACAAAAAAAGGTTTGCTGGTTTTCCTAAGATACATGTTTCACAATTAATTGATAGACTACAACCCCCCCTAATTAGCTCCTATTTTTGGGAAGGGATGGACTGAAACCTTCATTTAATATGTCTAATGAATAAGAATAATTGGAGAAAAATAAATTTTGGAAACAAAATGAATTGAGATATTATGATTAAAACTAAAACAAATCTCCTGATGAGCTCCTATATATATTTAGTCTATGAAGGCGTAGTAAATAAGGCTCATAGTAAGGCTCATAGTTATCTGTCTATCTCTTTACTCACATGACTTTTAGCTAGGTAGGTGAAGTCCATTTAGGGGAACCAGCTTCCCTCCAACCATTGAACTAAATTGGCCCTTATTAAATTTTCCCGTGAAATTGTATTGTCTTATTTTATTTAGATCTGCTGTAAGTTGATTTGATCTAAAGGCTAGGTCAAAAAGTTAGGTTGATCCAATAATTGTATAGATGCCTTGTTAAATCATTTGAAAAAGTGAATCGATCATATTATATATGGGGAAAGGAAGAGAGAGATATATGTATATATATGTAGAGACACACACACACTTGTTAAAGAGCATCCAAATGTTTGGTATATGTACTTGTTTGTTACACAAAAGGGGATCCTCTTATGCCTTAAATTTTGGGCTAGTTTGTTTGGAATTTAAAAAAAAAAAGGTGATTTTAGTTAAGCTAAATATGAGGGTTGAACTCATGAGGTTAATTAAAATCATTTTTTTAATATATATATATATATCTCTTAAGCAAACATATTCTCTTAATGTGTTATACATCTCATCATGATTATATTGACCCCGGTTCAACTGCAATTTGGCTTTTGATTCTCAAACCACTATACCTCAACCGATTTAACAACTATAGTATGATTTCCAACACCTTGGTTGAGACCAGCCAACTATATAAGCTGTGCCAACAAGTCTTTTAATTTGAGCAACAAGATGAGAGTTCTATTTTCACACAATAAAACTCCAACATTTTAAAGAATGTCTTTAATTTTTGACCCGTAATGGCATAATTCATTCCAGAGCTCAGCATTTTGCTTTGAATACATGAACACATAAGGGTGTAGAAGATATAATTTGTGATCTTTGCACTTAATAACTTAAATTATTTGATATTATGAGGTTGAAGTGAGAGAGAGAGAGAGAGAGAGAGAGAGAGAGAGAGAGAGAGAGAGAGAGAGAGAGAATGCAGAAGCTGTGTGGGAATTTGGTAAGGGCATATTATTGGTAGGAAGATAAAAGTAGTGGTAGGGTTTTTGAAGATATGTGTAGGGAAGGCAGCTTTAGAGAAAGAAAGTGATAAAGGAAATAAAGCGATTTTGGATTTAGCTGCGTGTGAGAAATGGTAAAAAGAAACAAATAAATCAAAGAGAATTTTAGGGATCCTAGATTAACGTTTGTCTTGAAACAGTTAAAAATAGTTAATTGGGAGACTTTTGTTTTGAAAGACAAAAACCTGTGCAAGAGAAAAGAGAGAGAGGTTCCACTTTAATTTACCTTTTTTATTTTTGGTTGCCCACTTAATTCAAGTTAAAGTACCTATGAAATTAAAGTTCTGATTGATTTCAAAACTAAGCTGCAGATAGCTGCTTAATTGACGTATATATCTCATAAGAGATTTAATTCTTTGCCTTTTCTTT
Organism: Vachellia collinsii; assembly: GCA_006871305.1. NCBI lineage: Eukaryota > Viridiplantae > Streptophyta > Magnoliopsida > Fabales > Fabaceae > Vachellia > Vachellia collinsii. The sequence continues at coordinate 12,506 of QFDD01003523.1, forward strand.
TACTTCGATATGCCACAAATTGCTCTCTATTGTTAACCTTCATCATTATCAAACCCTAGGGAAACCCAAAAGAATTATGCCGTTGATGATTTCAAGCTGTAAATTAATTTCTTTACAAGAAAATTACTTAAATGGGCTATATATACACGTAAAGTTTGAAATATAAATTTATATGAATTTTTAGAGTGATTTAAGCATTTTAAAGGCAGTTATGAAAAATAATGTAATATTATGATCAATTTTATCCCGCATCATCTCTAAATTAAACAATATAATGTTAGAGTATAATATGAAATCCTTAAATCTGAAAGAAATAAGGAATAACTTTTGTGAAAACCTAATCATTTAACTTAGTTAATTTATATATATTGGCATAAAAAACTCATCCAAATTAATTCGAGAATAATTGTGTGTGTTTGTGTATGGTGGCAATGAAGCGATAAGAAAACAGTTGGATATAATCCGTGATCTGAACTGCTTGCTTGTAGGAAAATTGTTGAGATGTTGAGTGTATGTACTTGAGACATCAGAATAATGTCTCTCTCGAACTTGCTGCTCAAAGCTTCAAACTCACAGAATCTATCTGTATCAGTACGTGTTCATATCTGTTTATATACTATTTATATGGTATAATGTGGTTTCAGCGGTTGCAGCTGATTATATCAGTACCAGCAATAAAGTAATGATTTTTGTCAGATATATATATGGACTGATGAGTTCACATACACACATATATAACGTGTTCCATTTGGGAACCATTCAAGTATAATAATGAAGAAATTACTGTAAGATCTATACAAGAGAATTGATATAAAAAAGGTCCCAAGATGGTAACTACTTGAGTTGTCAATAAGACATTTCTGATATTAATTTTCTTACATGAACCTTATAATAATTCTCCCAATAATTATTGTCTCTATTAGTTTTTTCAAATATTGTTCTGTCACTTCTCCACAGACGAGGCTACCCTGAAACTTCGAGTCAATATTAATTAATTAATTGGGACATGATCTGTTCCTTTCAATGACTGCGTACATCCACAGAGATAGATAGGTGTAAGTCGACAAAAAAACACTACTATAAACACAGCTTTTTGTTAGATTAAATTAAAGGAGAACTTCTCATGTCAACGATGTAAAAATGAGACATTTATATACATATATAGATATATAATAATATATATATTTATGAATTAGTTGTTTTTTGGTTGAATTTTCTCTCTCTTTTTATTATTTTTTTGGCCAAACATTTTGGTGTAACCAATTCAAAAAATTAAACATGGAGGCAGCTTGGAGAGTCAAATTAGAAAGTTAAATTGGGAAGAAGGGATTCAAAGATAGCAAATCTATCTATGATGCTATAGATCATATTTTACTTTTGCTTCAACGCGGAGAGAGTGAATAGAGATAAGAAAGGACTGATATGATATAATGAAGAAAAACAAACACCTCATTCATCTATATATATATATGTAACTACCTTTATCTCTATTTATAATACTATAGATCATCTTGATATAGCGACGGAGAAAGAAGTGTTGACGCCTTTATGCTATTTTTACCTTCAAAAATAATTACTTCTAACTAGTGCATAGGCCACTGAAACCTAAATAGTAAACATTCCACGCATGAGTTGCCAAGAAAGAATAATTTGAAAACAAAATGAATTTTGAAAACAAAATGAATTGAGATATTACATTTAAAAGTAAAACAAATCCTCTGATGAGCTCCTATATATATTTAGGATATGAGGTAGTAAATAAGGCTTACCATTATCTGTCTATCTCTATGTTCACATGATTTTTAGTTAGGTAGGTAAAGTCCATTTAGGAGACCCAGTTTCCCTCCAACCATTGAACTAAACTGGCCCTTGTTAAATCTTCCAATGAAATTGTGATGTCTTATTCTGTCTAGATTTGTTGTTAGTTGATTTGATCTAAAGGCTAGGTAAAAAAGTTAGGTTGATCCAATAATTGTATAGATGCCTTGTTAACTCATTTGAACAAGTGAATCGATGATGTTATATATGGGGAAAGGAAGAGCGAGCATCCAAATCTTTGGTATATCTACTTGTTTGTTACACAAAAAGGGATCCTATTATGCCGCAAATTTTGGGCTAGTTTGTTTGGAGTTTTGAAAAAAAAAAGTGATTTTAGTTGAGCTAAATATGAGGGGTTGAACTCATGATGTTATTTAAAATGATTTTCTTAAAAAATATATATCTTAAGCAAACATATTCTCTTAATGTATTATACATCTCATTCATTACTATAAACACAGCTATCTGTGTAGATTAAAGGAGAACTTTTCACGTTGAAAAAATAAACGATGTAAGAATGAGACCTATATACATAGATATATAGATATATATATATATATATCCATGAATTAGTTGTTGTTTTGGTTGAATTTTTCCTCTCTCCTTTTATTATTTTTTTGGCCAAACATTTTGGTTTAACCAATTCAAATTGGGAAGTTAAATTGGGAAGAAGGGATTTAAAGGCAGCAAACAAACATCTTGCAGAAAGTGGTGTGCTTCATCCCGAAACTTCTAATTTAAGCAACCTTTTCTCTACTTTTAAAGCTGAAGGCCTATATGAATGTTGTGGAATGGTAAAGGAAATTAATTTCCACTTGGAATGAAGCAAGGTAAGGAATTTAATTTAATTTCCACTTGGAATGTAGATCAATTTATAAATTAGATAAATTAATTTCAAAAAAATGATAAATATATCAATTAACTAATTTCTTTAATCTCTCAAGAGAAAAAGCTAATTGATCATAAAATTTAATTGTAGTATAAATTAATATGTTGTTATCTTTTCAGATCAGATGAACTTATCTATGCTGCTCTTGAGATTTTTTACTATTTTAGTTATTTGCACATCAACACTCTTTCCCTCAATGTGAATAGCGACAAAAAAGGATTGATATGATATGATGAAGAAAAACAAACACCTCATGTTGCCTTTTTCTCTATCATCACCTTGATATAGTAAGGGAGAAAGAAGTGTTGATGCCTTTCTGCTCTTTCTACCTTCAAAAATAACTACCTCTAACTAGTGCATAGGCCACTGAAACCCAAATAGTAAACATTCCTCGCATGAGTTTCCAAGAAAGTCAAATATGTTATTTATGATTCACCTCAACCCTAGAGATCGTTGTCGTAATATCATTATTATTATAACTCCATATATCTCTCTCTTTTCCATTATATTATATTTAATGAAAGTGACAATTAATTGATTATCCTCCTCTTAACGCCTCCTTTGCAGTGTCACAGTATCACTTCTTTTAAGGGTCAACCACATAAAACCTGTTCTTCTAGTTTAAGTACCATTTTGTAGTGTTGTCCTTGCGATTATAATTACTGGTGCATTTAGTCAAGCACTGGTACACAAATTACTTGTTCCTTTGTCGTTGGGGCTTACAATTTATCGTGTGTTAGCGTTCATGAGTCTTTCATGAAAGCTGATGACTAGCTCGGGGGAATCCTTATCGATCAAGACCAGCATGGGAACCTCCACCAGGGGAGATGATAGAAGGGGCTCTTCCTTGACGCTAGCACAGTGGGATAGAATATCAATTGGGTGGACTATCCATACAGCCTTCCAACCAATCTGTCACTAAACTAAAGTTAGGTTGGGGTATGAAGCCGTAAGTGCTGTGGGGGGTGACAGGGGACGTGCTCGTACGGTTCACCCCAAGGACCTTACTTAAACGAGCATTTTCAAGGACTAGCCCACTTCCCATTGCTCAATAGGGAAACTCGATGACAAAGCTTTGTGGACAAAGGCTAGTCACCTCAAGTCCAAGTCTTAGTATGCGCAGTCGGTCCCCACACGGGGCAGAAATTCTTAGATGAACAAGGAGTGCCACGTTATTTATGGTCTGGCCAGTAAAAATTTGAGTAGTTTCATCTTATGGGTCCTACCTTCTTAAGAGCTTTCCAAAATTCCAACACTACCCCCTCTCTCTACCCCTCCTCCCTCTTGACGGTGATGCATTCCACAGGCAACAATCAGATAGATCAATATCTTAGGAAAAACGTTTCCTAGACTTTTTCTCCTTCTTCCTTCTTCTTTCTCCACAGCAATGCAAACTCCACTGGTAATAATAGCAGAGTCAATATCTCAGGAAACTCAAGTTTTCTCACAAGATTTCCTAGCCTACCATCGCTAAAAGAAAACTCCACATGTGATTCTCCACAAAATCAACAAAAAAACCATAGTTTCAACCGCAATCAGTCACCACCGCAAGGATCTTTGCCGACCGTGACCTTCAATTCTCTTCAAAGGCTGCCAACAATGGTGTTGCAAGGATCAGAATATAGCCCCAAAACCATCCAAATTCAACGAGAAATTTTGGGTTTTTAAAATCCACTGGCTACACAATTCAACGAGTATGCAGCTTTCAAAAACCAGCATAACAATATTCTGAATATACAAGAATTGAAAAACTTATACACAAAAAACCCCTAAAAATTACCTATTTTCCTAACTAAACACTTAACTTGCAAAGCTGTGAGGAGAGCCAAACAACAAGAGCAATATCCAAGGAACAATTTCTGTTCGAGCTGAGATGAGCGTGAGGTGTTCAGGTATTGGAATTTTGGAGGAGGAAGAGCAGTGCGCTGGTGGGTTACTGCCGGGAGGAGGAGGAAGGAAGAAAGTGGAGGGAGAAGGGGGTAGTGTTGGAATTTCAAAAAGCTCATCAAAAGTAGGACCGATGAGATGAAACTTGTCATCTTCTTACTGGTCAGACCACAAATGAGGTGGCACTCTTAGTCCATCTAATAATTTCTCCTTTTTGTTATGCCTTTAATTGGGATTAATTGTTAGCTAGGGTTTTTAACTTTGAAATAAAGAGGAAGCTATTAGGTGGGTGTACGTACGTGTTAGATAAGGAATAAATCATTGACATGGGGAATGGTTGAACTATTGCATTGCCATTATATTGCTTTGAGCTGTTGAGAAATTCGAAACTTGAAAATTAAAGAAAGAGTGTGTGTGTGTGTGTGTGTGTGTGTGTGTGTGTGTAAGAGAGAGAGAAGGGAAATGTTTTGGTTGAATTTTTCATCTCTCCTTTCATTATTTTTTTGGCCAAACATTTTGGTTTAACCAATTCAAATTGGGAATGAACTAGTTGTTTTTTTGGTTGAATTTTCTCTCTTTTTATTACTTTTTTGACCAAACATTTTGGTTTAACCAATTCAAAAAATTAAACATGGAGGCAGCTTGAAGAGTCAAATTGGGAAGAAGGGATTCAAAGATAGCAAATCTATCTATGATGTTATAGATCATATTTCACTTTTGCTTCAACGCGGAGAGAGTGAATAGAGACAAGAAAGGACTGATATGACATGATGAAGAAAAACCTCATTCATATATATATATATATATATGTAACTACCTTTATCTCTATCTATGATGCTATAGATCATCTTGATATAGCGGCGGAAAAAGAAGTGATGATGCCTTTATGCTATTTCTACCTTAAAAAATAATTACTTCTAACTAGTGCATAGACCACTGAAACCCAAATAGTAAACATTCCACGTATGAGTTGTTAAAAAAGAATAATTTGAAAAATATTTCTTGGCAACACAATTAAATTTCTCAAATTATTCTTTCTTGGCAACTCATGCGTGGAATGTTTACTATTTGGGTTTCAGTGGCCTATGCACTAGTTAAAATTATATTTTTTAAGGTAGAAATAGCATAAAGGCATCAGCACTTCTTTCTCTGCTGCTATATCAAGATAATCTATAACATCATAGATAAAGATAAAGGTAGCTACATATATATATAGATGAATGAGGTGTTTGTTTTTCTTCATCATGTCATATCAATCATTTCTTATCTCTTTTCACTCTCTCCGCGTTGAAGCAAAAGTAAAATATGATCTATGGCATCATAGATAGATTTGCTATCTTTGAATCCCTTCTTCCCAATTTAACTTCCCAATTTGACTCTCCAAACTACTTCCATGTTTAATTTTTTGATTTGGTTAAACCAAAATGTTTGGCCAAAAAAGTAATAAAAAGAGAGAAAAAAAATTCAACAAAAAAACAATTAATTCATTCCCAATTTGAATTGGTTAAACAAAAATGTTTGACCAAAAAAATAATAAAAGGATAGAGGAAAAATTCAACCAAAACAACTAATTCATAATATATATCTATATATAGGTTTCATTTTTACATCGTTCGTTTTATCAACGTGAAAAGTTCTCCTTTAATCTACACAAATAGCTGTGTTTCTTCTTTTCTTGACCTTTGAATTAGTTTTCAATAATTTACAAAAATCATAACTTATTCCATAAAATTTCAAATACAATAGTTTAAACTTCTACATGAAACTCTCCATATTCTCTTTCAATGAACATTACTATTTACTGAATATAGTCCATAAATATTCCTATATAAATACTCAAAGTTGTTAAGCAACTTTTCATATTTCCATATTTTAGAACCAAACTTTATTGGTTCGTAATTTGTAACTTATTTATTCAAATAATGCATTCTAATACTCATTTTAATCTTATTATGAGTATTATTTACAAATTTTCATTTCCTCAAATTCTCAAATATTCCCACATGCACCAACTTACATATTTGTACACACCCGCTTGCACAAATATGCATATAGTTGTGCACCAATACACGTGTGTGTAGTCTTACTTTCCAAAAATTATCTTTAATGTCCCATACACATTTTCCAACTCCCAAAGTATAACTACTTACCATCTTCATTACAACAGCTTCCAACAAGCTTTACATACATATATACTTAAGTCTAGATTTCAAAATAAATATATATACGCAGATACCCACACATGTACCTATATAGCCACAGGGGTAAACCAACATTTGCAGTGAC
>QFDD01003524.1:0-20780 GCA_006871305.1 Vachellia collinsii
AAATAATGAAATTTAATTGATAATATTAAAATATAATACTTTTAATAATGTTTAATTTCAAAATATTCATCTTTATCAGTTAAAATCTTTTAGTCATTGTAATTAGTAATCATTCATAATAAAAAACATCATTAAAATTCATTCATCAACCATAAAACGTTTAAAAAAACCTTTTGAGACCTTTTTCTTTATCAACAAAAATCTTTCTGTTTTTCTTTATCAGTGATAACTCATTCACTTGTCAATTATGCTCTTTTATTTGCTAATAAAAACCTTTTGAGACCTTTTTAATATTAATTTTTTTGCGTGGGACCTTAACATAATTTTTTTTTTAAAAAAAAAGCAAATGAAGCATATAAATTGTTTTTTTAAAAAAAAAGCAACTAAAGTATATAAAAAAAATTCAAAAAAAAAAATTGGTGACCCGGTCAACCCAGTTTTTTACCGGGTTGACCGGGTCGACCCAATCCCCGGTTTTCCTTTAGACCGGACCGGACCATGGACCGGTCCGGTCCGGTTTTTCTTTCCTTGGAAAAAACAACAAAACCATAAACCTCAAAGTGTAATGATTTACACTTACAGCTCTTCCAAAGTTGTAATTTCACCAATTTCCTTTGGAACTGTGCCGAAGGTTGTGTTAGCCCTTAGTTATCTGAAACAATTTTTAAGAGATGAATAATGCATATGGTGAAATAGTTCAAGAAGCTTGCATGTACGTACATATATACTTTTTGATCACTTATAATGCAACAAGAGGGAGTTTGGCAAAGCTCCTTGTTTTTATCATTTATATTTAATTAAACACTAAAAATTTAAAATATGCGTAAAATAAAATAAGATTCGAAGTTTTACCTAGTAATTTTTATAAATAAAATATAATCTACTAAATTCTATTATTTTAATATAGCCGGTTTGATTTCGGGTTGACCCATTAATCCTTGAACCACTGTCTTACCTGGTTCAATGCCTGGTCTTCTTTTTTGAACCTTGCATTTCACATCAAGAATCCCACATTAATTTCAACTAGGCATTTACATATATACAAATAGATTAGGTTAAATGATACATTTAGTCCTTCAAATTTATGTCTTGTTTAAGTTTAATCCTTTAAATTTAAAAAGTGTACTTTTTAGTCCTTTGAATTTAACACATTTAGTTTTATTAATGGAAAGTACCAACCCAACAAAATTTAAATAATGATAATTATGCAATTAAATGCTGTCAAAATATATTTAAATATTAATTATTTAGTAGAATCATTTGTATATTTTAAAATTTAATCATGTTTTATCAGCATTAATTGTAGAATTACCGTTTAAATTTATTGAGTCAGTATTTTCATTGAAATTAACAACGTTACGATTAAAGGACTAAAAGTATATTTTTAAATTCAATGGATCAAGAAATAAGATCTAAACTTAGATGGCTAAAAGTATGATTTAGCACATATATACACTTTTTTTTTTATAAACCAATAACATAAAACTAAAAAAAAATTCATTACTTACAATTCTTGCAAATGGGTGAGGTACCCAAATTCATTTGGAAAATATCCAGATAGATTGAGGCTTCTCATACGACTGTCGTAGAAAGAAAAAATGTCGCTAAATTATTTACATATATATAGAGCTAAATCTTAAAATAAATTGTGTTATATTTAGCACCAAGATGTGTTTGAATATAAACAGATGCACTTACATATTTATAACGTGGCAAACACTTCCATTTGAGAAAGTGCAATTGCAAGTTACATTTCTTATGATGTCATTCTTTTCATCAATGATCTCGTTTTTGAAGCCTCCATCAATGCAAGAATAAAGGGTCACATTCCAATTCAAATTCTCTGTTTGGGACGATATTGCTTTTAGAACTTTCACTCTAACAACAAAAATTACATTTTTTAAGAAAATTCGTTCACCATAAAAAAAAAACTAAATCACTTAACAGTTTTCGACCATTGTAATCTTGTTGGCAAAATTTAAAAAGCAAATATGAATCTTTTGTGTAATTTTTTGTAAATAATAAGAAATACTACAAAAAAAACGTGGAATTAGCCATGAAACTACCGATGGAATTTTTGGTTTTTCATGGAATGTAATTACCGATGGAACTAATTACCGATAGAATTGGTCCCGTCGCTAAATTCATCATCACCGACGGAGTTTTCGACAGAAAATTTCGTGGATAATTTTGCCAAGGAAATTTCTGTGGCAAATTTTATTTTTTCTAATAAATAATAATGACATGTGTCATCTCCCCCAGCAATCACTTCACAGTATGGGCCCCACCATATGGGCCCCTCGATGTGTCACCTCCACCAACTATTATCTCACAGCCAGGCCCCGCCACATGTCACCTCTGCCGGTTGCCGCGTGTCGCCACCTGATAAATCTGCAATTTTTCCTCTTCCAGGAATCAAATCCTCAACCACCTGTGCACGCGTGTGATCCCTTGCCAATTAAGCTGCGACGAGCTTGTGTCTTCTAAACACATATTTATATATATATATGTATACTATTCTACTGCATAATAAATTATTTACATTTATAATTATACACACACACACACACATATTTAATATATACACATATACATTTATATAATATTATTATAAACTAAAAATAAATTGAATGATAATTTTAATTTATGTGTTTATTATTTATATATAATATATTATTGATTGGACAATAATTTTTATATATTTATATGATTATTAATTTCATATTTTTATTATTTTAAAAAATATTCATTTTAATATAAAATTTATTATAAATAAAATAAATATTAAATTTTAGCCACGGAATTTTTCTATGGCTAATTTTACAACGGAATTTTTCCGTTGCTAATTCTGTCACTAAAATATTAGCGATGGAATTAGCCATGACTTTAGCCACGGAAAATTTCCGCCACAAAAAAAATTTCGTGGTTAATTCCGTCGGAAATCCAATATTTTTTTGTAGTGAAAAGGGAGTTAGGAAGGAACTCTAAAATGGAAGAAATAGAGTAAATGCTTACTAAGAAGGACAATAAATAGAAAGTTTAAGAGGAAACCTTCATTTTCTGGTATGAGTTAAGCATTAATAGATTTATAGTCTGTAAAAGCATTCAATGCAAAGCATCCAAATATGAAAAGATATAGAAGTTTAGAACTTGAAATCCCAAACTCCATTTATGTCGGTGCAATTTGCAGGGAATAATTTTTTAGATGGAGTGAAGGAAGAAGGAGAAGAAGAGGTGCAGAATAACACAATATAACAAAACGCAAGAGAAGTGGGTGGGGGGATAAAGGGATATATAGTGTGATTTAGCCAACAATGACAAGGAATTGACTTATATGGCACAAGATCGTGAATTCAAATCTGGCTGTCAATGTAGGAATCTTATTAGTAGTTAATCTGTAAATACCTCATTAAACACTCGCTAAGTCTGGAGGTATGCATTGTGAGTCTTCAATCCAACCCACCTAAATTTTTACATATATATAAAGTTATACTCCTATGATCCTATTTATATGTCACTTTCTAGCATGTTTCATACAGATCATGAAATTTACCTCATTAATTATGTCTTAAACTTTAATAACTTTTCAACTTATTTCTATTTAATATCCACTTTAACATATGAGATCAAAATAAGATATAATAAATTAAAGATAAAATTATTCATTCACATAAGAAATTATATTTTGTGAAAATATAATTCATTTATTTTGTGAAATGAGAAATGTGGGGCACAAAGAAAAGAAATGGGGGCACAAGATATTTATATCATATTCACACACAAGATAAATACATGGAAACCCTTGTATTTCATCACCTTATAAATACAAGGTGAAGCGTAGTCATCATATTCCCATGAAAACTAAATGCATAGCAAACCAAGGTATATTCTCATTCACATTCTTTTTTTTTTTTTTTAAAATTAGTCTTTTAATTCATCAACCTTTTATTCATTTATAACTCAGTCTATTAATTATGATTTGTATGACTCAGTCCTTGAATTTTTGACTCATTTATAACTCAATCCATGAACACTTAATTTTCTATACTATTGTTCTATCATCAATAATTCAATTATGAGTGATCCTAAGTGGCAAAAACTACTTATGTGTGTGTGTGTCTTTTTTAGCTCCTTCACCGCTAAGTCGCAGCCCATGTGACCAGTATCACCACATTTGAATCTTCCACTTACGGTTCAGTGCCAACTTCCTGGAAAATGGCACTCACCTCCTTCCCATAAATGGCATCCTCGACCTCACCCATGAGTATGACCCGTCCCTTTTCCTGACACGTGACTTCCACGTTCTGGGCCCCACCAAACATTATATGCTTCTTTGGGTCACTCAATTTATTTTCTCCCCCCTTCTCTTTCGTTCTTGGCGATGAACTTTAAAAGTTCTCTCTCCCTTCGCAATGGCTTATGCAGTAACTCCTCTTATTTCTTTTGTAACTTACAGGACGACTCTTTTAGAAAGAAATAGTTTGTGTTATGATTAAAAATAAACTTACATCTTTAAAGCTTGCATACCGAGGGGGGCCAAAGCTATATTCATTCTGGACGTATGATTTTTACTGGTTACTTTCTTGGCTGTCCGGACGGAATTAATGGAGGAACGTTTTAAATAAGCTTTCATCGTTAACCGTTTTAAACTATGAAAAATGGATCAATTGTGACGCATGGACTGAAAGGCTTTCCCTATATAGATGTATTGCATGCACTCTGCCACCAATCGGAACCAATTACACTACTGAGCGTAAAGCTTAGCTCACCTTACTAATCGAATCTGGACGGTTCATATTTAAATTTTTTAAAATAATGATTTTTAAAATAGAAAATTATTTTTAAAAAAATAGTAGTTGAAAGATTGTTTTTATTCTTTATTCTGCATCTACTGGAATTATTTTTTTAAAAAAATATAGACTTTTAAGAAATTCAAATCTGGACTGTCCAAATCAAATCTGAACGGTCCAGATCAAATTAATGGGTGAGCTAAGCCTTTGCGCTTAGCACTGTAACTGGTTCCACCATAAACCTATCCAAAAAACACTTTAAGAGACTAGATTGGAATTTGATGTAAATTTATATGATCAAATTTATATTTTAATATTTAATCAAATCTAACCAATTAAAAATTGAAAGAAAGCCACAATTGTATGCATGCATGCATGTATGTATGTAGCCCAAAATAAATTTCCGGAATGACCAAAATGGTCCTAATTTTAATAAAGCCCAGAAATGAGCCGAACAAATGTTTTTAAAATTAATGATGATTTTTTATGGCCCTCAATTTGTGGCCCATAAATGCTTTCTGAAAAGTAAAAGAAAAGGGGAAAATTTTCAAAAAGCCCTAATGAAGACCCAAATTACATAGGCCTAATAACGCTAGTCCAATCACACATAAGTGAAATGGGGCCTTTCAAAAATTGAGGGTCATCATCAATTAGATTAAGAGTCAAGTTAACCCAAAAATCAAAACAAGTTAGGGTCATCATTAAATTTCATAGCAATTATTTGATTAGAAAAGGAGTAAGATTAATGGTGGGGTGCCTCTCACCAAGTTGCTGACAAACAATAGAGGACTTACGTGTGGCTATGAAAATTTCCAATTAATTAATCTCAATTAAATCTAACTAACTAAAATAATCATAATCAAAATCAGGTCTACGTACACTTTCAATTTTTCTTTTTAATCATAGAGGGTCATAACTTTTTGCTTGATTAGAAATTTGTTAGAAATGTAATCCAAATTTAAATTTTGGTATTTTAACTCAATTTTAATTGAGATTTTTTTGAATAAAAATATCACTTTTAATTGTTTTGTGCCAATTTGTATTAGTGGTGTAAACTACTTTTCTAACGTGACTTATGATTTATGATGTAAGCATATGATATAAGTTTTGTCTCGACTTGCATAAAATATGTTAAAAGTAATTTATAAATAAGATCATATTAGTATATGGTAACAAGCACTCACAAATAATTCAATTTTGTTAATTGACATGTAGTTGTAGGAATGGGGTCTTCCAGAATTGTTCCTTTTAAATACCTGCCTATATACCTTCCAGAATTTGATTTAAAAGAAGAAGAAGAAGCTCATATAGCAATTAAAAAAATTTCACCTCATTGTTAAATTCTTACAGGTAGTACAAGGATGTCAAATTCTCCAAATTGGAAAATCTCATTGTGGCTGTTCATGCAAGTCAGGTATAAACCTAAATTAAAAATAACGAAAAAGAGTCATCATTAATTGATAGGAAAATGGTATTTTGTTAAGTTAAATAGTGTGCAGATGGAATGATTTATTTAATTCTATTTATAAATTACATCATTGATTTTTTATTTATATATACAATTTTACCCTTAATTTATGATGTGTGGATTTTGCTCTCATTTGTTATACAATTGAAAAATTGTTGAATTTAAAAGCAAAATTAATGAAGTTTAAAGTTCTTCTTAATTTGTGTAAAATATGTTGAAAGTGACTTATAAATTAAATTATATTAGTAACAAATACTCATAAAGACTGCAATTTTGTTAATTGAGATATAGCTGTAGGAATGGGGCCTTCTAAAGCTATTCCTTCTAAGAGCCTACCTAAAAAAGTATTTAGAGAATAAAGGGTGCCAAATAAAATAAAGGAAATACTTCAAAACGCCTAATCTATGTAGCCTTTTCATTTAATTTGTAAATTGTAACATTTATTTTAGGGAAAATTCCACAAACTACCCTCAAAGCATGTAAAAGACAAATAAGGGTATTAAATATACAAAATTCTAAATCAGACGGGAAGATATGAAAATATTATAAAATATACTTATTTACCCTTTTATTTCTTTGGCATATGAGTGAATTTCCTTACTAACGCATTTTTTTGAAAGACCTCACTACTCCTAATTCACAAATATACAAATTAAAACTTTTGGAACTTTCAAAATTAAAACTTAATGTAAATTTAAAAATATGAGATATATTTAAAAAAAAAAAGGAAAACTTATGATGATAGAAAGTTGATTAGACTCACATTGCATAAAGTTCGATCCAATTCCCAATAAGATTTGGCAATTTTCCTCTTATGTTGTTTCCACCTAATGCACTGAGCAAATGTTAGGAGAGAGATTTTTGGGTATTGTTCCTAAGAAATTATTTCCATCAAGAGCCCCGCAAATTCCAAATTCTTATAGATAGAAGAAGACATTCATCCAAAAGCAATATCAAAACCTATCCATTACAAGACTAATCATGTGTTACTAAATTTATGTGCATGATCCAACTACAATTCTAGCAATGGCTCCAGTAGAAATTTCTGGAATTTTGAAATCTACATGATAAAGTAGTATCATTTATGATTCTAATCAAAATAAAAATTAAAATCACTTAACCTTAAGGAAAATAAAATAGTGTGAATCAATAACATATGTGTGACCGGATGAATTGGAAAAATGGAATATGTACCTTCTCATTGATCATTGAACAATATTTATATAAGTTGTATGATACATAACAAGTTTTATGATACATAATAGAAAGTGGTTACAAATAATTATTTCATATCTAACTTAACATAATTAATATCTATCTAAACTATCTTTCACACCCCCCTCCCTCGCAAGCTGGAGCATGGATATTTTTCATGCCTAACTTGGATATTAGCTCATGAAAGTGAGTAGGATGAAGTGCTTTAGTGAAGACATCAGCAAGTTGGGCCGAAGATCTGACTGGCAGAAGGTGGATGATTTTGGCCTGCAATTTCTCATGAATTAGATGGCAATCAAGCTCAATGTGCTTTGTCCTCTCATGAAATGTTGGGTTAGAGGCTATTTGGATAACAGATTGGTTATCACAAAAGTGTAAAGCAAGATCTAAGTGAGATAGCTGGAAATCATTCAACAAGTAAATGAGCCATTGAAGCTCACAAGTAGTTGATGCAAGAGCACGATATTCCGCCTCAGAGGAAGACCTGGAAACAGTAGTTTGTTTCTTCACCTTCCATGAGATTAAGGAGGAATTGAGGAAGACAACATAACCAGTAATTGAACGATGAATGTCTGCACAGCTGGCCCAATCTAAATCACTAAACCTGCGTAATTTCATATCAGAAGTGGAAGAAAAGAAAATGCCAACACCAGGTGCGGACTCGATGTACCGAAGGACCCTATGAGCTACTTGCAAATGAATGTCACAAGGATCATACATGAATTGGTTCAACTGCTAGGTGGCAAAGCTCAAATCAGGCCGTGTAGTAGTAAGGTATTGCAACCGACCAACAAGTCTTCGAAAGGGTTGAGGATCGGAAAGAGGCTGACCCTTATGTTGAGTCAGTTTGATGTGAGGATCCATAGGTGTAGAAGCTGGTTTGCAGGCTAGATACCTAGTTTCTTTAAGTAATTCTAAAGCAAACTTGCGTTGAGAAAGAAAAATGCCATCTTTGGACCTAGCAAGTTCTAAACCAAGAAAGTAACGCAATTCTCCAAGGTCCTTAGTGGTAAAAGCTTTATCCAGATTCTGTTTAACAGAATTGATCTCTGAGATATCATTTCCAGTCAACACAACATCATCAACATATACCAAAATTACAGTGAAAGAGGAAGAAGAAGCTTTGAAAAACAATGAGTGATTAGATGCAGATTGAGTATATCCATAAGAAAGTAAAGCAGAAGACAACTTTGAGTACCATTGTCTGCTGGCTTGTTTAAGCCCATAAAGGGATTTCTGCAATTTACACACTAAGTCAGGTAAAGAGGGTGAAAAACCTTTGGGAAGCTCCATGTAAACCTCTTCATGTAATTCCCCATGCAAGAATGCATTATTAACATCTAATTGGTGTAAAAACCAATTTTTAGCAGCCGCAATGGAAAGTAATAGTCTAAGGGCAGTCATTTTGGCTACCGGAGAAAAGGTGTCAAAATAGTCAATGGCCTCCGTTTGAGTGTAGCCCTTGGCTACAAGGCAAGCCTTGTGTCTCTCTATCTCACCATTAGCTTTGAACATAGTCTTGAAAACCCATTTACACCCTTTAGTTTTCTTTCCCAGTGGTAAAGGAGTAAGAACCCAAGTATGATTCTGTTCAAGTGCATTGATTTCTGTAGTCATAGCATCTCTCCAAACATAATGTTTGACAGCTTGATGATAGGTTTTAGGGTCAGCAGTAGTGGTGATAGCAAGTGCAAAGCTTTTATATGTAGATGAAAGAGAGGAATATGATAAAACAGATGATAAAAGATACATAGGGATACTTGTCTCTGATGATGGCTCAGCCAAAGAGATGAGGGCACAATGATAGTCCTGCAGATGTGAGGGAGGGCGATGATGTCTGGTTGATTGGCGAGAAGGGATAGATTTTGTATGAGGTACAGGTGTAGAGGGAGGATTGTTAGGAGTGGGTTTAGGATTAGAATGAGAAACAGGGATAGAGGCAGGAGCATTATGAGTGGGTAAAAGGCCATCATCAAAGAAATCAGGTAGAGATTGAATAGAAGGTTATAAGGGTGTATGTGAAGGGGCATAGTCAGATCTGAAAGGAAACACTAGTTCATGAAAAATAACATCTCTGGACAAAAATATGTGATTATTTTGTAAGTCAAGTAAGATATAGGTTTTAGATCCAAAAGGAAAACCCAAAAATATACACTTTCGAGATCTTGGGGCAAACTTTGAGCGATTATGTAATAAAGTGGAAGCAAAACATAGTGAACTAAACACCTTAAGATTTGAAAAGGAAGGAGGAGAATTATGCAGCTTCTCAAATGGTGTGAGATTTTGAATAACAGGGGATGGAAAGTGATTGATTATGTAGGTAGCATGGGAGACAACAAAAGGCCAATAGGGAATAGGGATATTGGATTGAAATAGTAATGCTCTAGAAACGGTTAAAATGTGTTGATGTTTGCATTCTACTAAGCTATTTTGTTGAGGAGTTTTAACACATGATTTTTGGTGGAGAATGTCTTTGGCAGCATAAAAATTAGGCATAGAGAATTCAATGCCATTATCAGATGGTATAGCTTTAACTATGGTAGAGAACTGATTTTCAATAAGAGCAAAAAAAATTTTCAGTTGGGCCCTAGTGTCAGACTTTGATTTCATCAAAAAGAAAATCCACATGTAACGAGAATAATCATATACTATTGTGAGAAAATATCGGTGGCCTTGTATAGAAGGAACAGAAAAATGACCCCAAATATCAACATGAAGCAATTCAAAAATTTTATTGCATGAACTAGTGCTTACAGGAAAGGGTAAACGTTTTTACTTAGCAAAATAACATGTGTCACAAGAAAGGGAGTGGGGAATACAACAAATGTTAGGAAACTGTTTATGTAAAGCAGTAGGAGCAAAATTGGAAATATGGCCCAAACACATATGCCAAATAGTGGAAAGGGGATCATGTGCTATAGCAGCAATATTGACGGAAGGAGAAGTAGTGGAAGGAAGCATTGAGAAATTTTAGCTAAACCAATCATCAGAGAAGGTTGGAGTAAGTGAATGTGGCAAAAGGAAGAATAAAAGATTAGATAATAAGTGAGAGATTTAGTCAAACGGGAAACATAAATGATATTAAAAGAGAAGGTAGGGAGATAAAGAACGCATGTTACTACTAAGTTTGAAAAGAGAGTTACAGTCCCGAATAGGAAGCAACCGCATGAGAGCCTATGGGAAGACTAACAGAAATAGGGAAAATAGGCTGATAAGAAGAAAACAAGTCTAAGGAGTAACATACATGATCAGTTGCACTAGAATCAATTATTCAGGTACCAAAAGATTTGGAATAGATAAGGATACAATTACCTATAGTGGCAAGTGAGGGGGAGTTAGACAAGTGATTAACACATGAAGTTGGAGATGGCATAGAGCCCAAAATGCTAAGTAGATGATGATATTGGTCGGTGGTCAGCTGAGGCAGGATTTTTGTTTGGATGTATATAATAAGGACTAGATTGGTCCGTGACAGGGTCAGAGGAGTCGGAAGCCATGAAAAAATGAAAGAGAATGGTCAAAAGAGATGAAAGAGGAAAGTAGTGGAAAAGGATGAAAGGCGAAAGAGGAAAAGAAGAAAGAGAAAGGTGAAAAGGGGGAAGATGAGATCACAAAAGATGAAAGGTGAAAGGAGGAAGGAAGAGAGAGAGAATCAGAGAAGCTCTGATACCATGTGATCGGATGAATTGAAAAAATGGAATGTATACCTTCTCATTGATCTCTTCGCCTCCTTTCTCTCCTCTTGTTGTTTTCCCCTTCCCTCCAGGTTGGTAGCCTCATACCGGACGTCATCTTGCTCGCCAAGAAAGCTCTCAGACGAAGAATGATGTAAGAAAAGGAACTGGAAGAGCGTGAATCAAACGTATAATTGCCAGAATTTTTAGCAGCGGAAAATATCAAAATTAAAATCCAAACACTTCACGCGTCTAGATTGATGAATCAGTACTGTAAAAGGGAAACCAAGAGAAGCTTGACCAAAAATTTTTAAATACAAACACAAACCCTGCTATCGTCGGAAAATTTCATCAAAACGACATGACTCCGTAGCTGAAGCACAGCTCCAGCGCGACGGAGCTGCAAATCGGAGCGAAACGGCAATGGATGAGGGAGTTAAAAAGCACAAATCGGTGGTCTCCAAATCAAGGAGTAGATCGCGGGAAAGAAGCAAAACGACAACATTTTATTGGGGGGAGCAAAACCCAAGCGGTATAGATCCAGACGGATAGAATTCAGAGGTCGATCGATTGAGATCGGGATAACATGCTCATCAAGAAACTGGTCGGCAAACAGGAAATGATATCGATGAGAAAACCCGAGAAATGTGTCGAGAGGAGCAGAAGTATCATCATAGGTTGAAAAGAAAATGAAGGGGATTTCAGAGAGGGGGCAAAGGATTGGACTAATACAAGGAGAAAGCAGAAAGGGGCAAAGGGCCGTCATTGATAATGAAATTACATTAATACCATTGGAGCATCCACTTGTGTGAATCATGTAGAGAGAGAGAGAGAGAGTGCGCGTGTGTGGGGCGGGGGGGTGACTGGTGAGTAGATTGTAGTTCCAAGCATGTCTTATATATTTGATTGACCCAAATTCTTATATATAAACTTTTTAGAAATTGAATATTTGCATGGGCAAGTAATTAATAATCATGGATTTGAATGATACAATAATGCTTATCTTTGGTGTCAATAATGTCACAAAGAGTTGTTTTAAATAGGAGGGTACATGGCTGGCAAAAAGAGACGAGGGTACACGTGTTTTAACAAAAAGACAATTAACAGTGGACACATTTATAAATAATTATTACTCCTCTTTTATTCTTAATGCAAGACATATTTACCTAAGTTAATTAGATTAAAGATTTTTAAGTTAGTTAATACGATATATTTTTCCAAACACCCTAATAATCTTCTTTAATTCTCATAATCTCTCTCTTACTTAATTGTTGTTAAAGGAATATCAATAGGGGTAAATTAGGAAAACATTGACAAATATGATAAATAAGTCTTACATTTTTTTTTGTGACAATGAGTCTTACATTAAGGATAAATATCAACCCCCAAATTAGATCTTATGTTGAGTAAGTTAATTAGATTAAAGATGTTATTTAAGTTAGTTAATACGATATATTTTTTCAAACATCTTAATAATCTTCTTTAATTCTCATTATCTCTCTCTTACTTAATTGTTGTTAAAGGAATATCAATAGGGGTAAATTAGGAAAACATTGACAAATATGATAAATAAGTCTTACATTTTTTTTTTGTGACAATGAGTCTTACATTAAAGATAAATATCAACCCCCAAATTAGATCTTATGTTGAGATCTAACGGATATTATTGTTTTTGTAATTGTTGTTTGGACTAGGGCTGTACCGTACATGTCTATCAGAAAGTCTTGACTTTTTTTGCCAACAGAAAGAGTAACTCAAACCGTTTCAAGCTTATTTGGTATTGAGAGAGGGAGGATTAATTTGTTTCGTATAAGAAATTTATATAAATGATGTGTTCACATTTTTATATACAGACAGAGTATAGATTCTATATATATATATAAAGATAGAGTATAGATGATATTTTTATCAAGATTTAATAAATTCAACAACATTAAAGAAATAGACTAGAAAAACAACTGAAAAACTTGATTTTCTGAAATAAGTAGTAATTTAGAATCTTTATATAGAATAAACCTTAATTGCAAAGTTTTACCTCTTTTTATCTCTATCTATTTCAAAATAAATTACTCCATCCCGTCCTCAAAATTCAACCCCGGAGGTATGAACATGTTTAAGGATTTTCATATTTTGAATAGGCCATATGAGGCAAATGCAACCAAAGCCCAAATCTATGCCCTCAACAGTAAAATGGAGACTCTCATGTTCTTTATTTTTTTCTAACTAAATATATGTATCATTCTATTGGATGCAATCATTTTGAAGCAATTTTCAACCGCTAAATGTAAGAACCTCTTTTAGCGAAAAGTTGAACCTTAACTCACTATATTATAAAGGATTAACCTTCTCAACTTGATCTAACCCCATTTATTTGTTCCACTTGATTCGATCGCTGATGTTCATACAAAGGAGAAAAACAGGTTTATAACTTGCGTGAGATAATTACCCCGAATGGTTACAGATACTACACACATTTAATGTTTGCATCCCCATTTCATTATTCTAGCAATTTGTTGCGAAACATATATAATCTTGGAAGAGATTATGGAAATATGAGTTCATTTTGGCAACGGTACTAGGAAATGGAATCCTATAATGATAACTTATATATCTGCAAAACACAAGGGTATTTATATTATAAATCTTACAAGAACTTCCCATTTAGTCTTTGATGCAGCATGTGGTGGGAAACAATTCTTATGTATTGTTGGTACAAGAAATAAAGCAACTAATTATGTAGCGCAGAACAATAGACGTAGCTATCTTCTAAAAAGATATGCTGCTACGGTGAAGAGACAATTATGGGCATATTTGAGATGGTATTGGAAAAATATATTCAAGTAAACTGAGACAAAACTCCTCTTACATACTTACCGCGAGAAAACCGTCAATTAGGTTGAAAAGGTAGTATCCACCACTAATCCAAACGAGCACTATCTTGCTTGAAAACATGTATGAGTGGCATTAAATATATGATAGGGCTATCTTATATGATAATAATTGTTGATAAGCAAGACGAATATAGGTTATACTCTATACCTCTGGCATTAAATATAAAATCTCGTCTGTAGCGTAATTTGCACTATAAACAAGATGTTATATTTAGGACCCAATGGAACATATTATTTGGGTTGATATAATTTTTTGTCATTCAAGTTTATTCCTATTCTGGTTTTAGTCCATCAAATTTTGGGAAGAAACAAATTGGTCCATCAAGTTTTAGTTCATTCAAATTAATCCTTATAATTTAATAAAATTTTGGACTATTTTACTCTTTGAAGGATTAAAACTTTTAAGGAATCAAAGATTGTATTAACTCATTATCTTTTAGGAGAATTCTAATAAAGGATGCGTTGAATCACTCAAATTTTAATTTAAGTTGCCGAACTTAACAAATCATTAATCAGGTTGTCTGACATAATTAGAGATTTAGAAATTATATCAAATTACCTCAATACCCCTAAATTATTAAGAAATAAAAAATATTATTATTTTTAATTTTGAAAAAAAGGACACTCTCATCCCTCACAGATATAAAGGAAGCTTTTTTCAATATTGATGTTTCGTTCCTTTTATGCCACCTCAAATATCTCTACTCTTTTTTGTGGTGGGCGTAATCAATTTCCATTTAGAGAAACCGATTTTTGTGTCTTTTCAAAACTATTTTCAAGGAATTAAAGACTTTGATGGCAGAAAAGGAATAAAACATAAATATTTAAAAAAACATCCTTCGTATCTATGCAGGATGAGAACATCGTTTTTCCAAAAATAATAAAATAACAAAGGGGTATGAAGGTAATTTAACCTAATTTCTAAATCCCTAATTGTATCAGACAACCTGATTAATAATATGTTAAGTTCAGCAATCCAAATTAGAATTTGAGTAATTCAACTATCTTTTATTGGGATTTTCCCTTATTTTTTCAAATGCAAAATTAAATTCTTAATTTTTTTTAAAAAATAAAAATTATTGAAGTCTCTTTTTTCCTTTGGTTTCTACTAAGCAAATAGGGAAAAAAACAAAAAGAAGAAGAAGAAGAAGAAGAAGAAGAGTAAATGATTGAGGTGAATAAACACACACACACACACACACACACATATATATTGGATGAGAATTGAAAAGAATATGAACCTCTTTTGTGATATGTCAGGCTAGAAGATGAATAAATCAAAGACTAAGATGTGTTTCTCTAAAACTATTTGTCAAATTCGGACTAGGAGTTTGAGTGCAGAGATGGGGTTGAGCCTAACAGATGATCTGGGCAACTACTTCGGCATTCTATTGCTTCACAAGAGGGCCTCCTACCCGACCTATGCTCTAATCTTAGAAGCTACTCGAAGGAAACTATCTGGTTGGAAGAAAGGCCATCTCAACTTCTCAGGTCATACTACTTTAGTGAAAGCCATGTTGACAGCATTACCAACGTATTACATGCAAACTATGTTATTGCCAAAACGTGTTGTGGGGGAATTAGAAAAGCATAACAAAAGCTTCTTGTGTGGGACATAGTGAAGAGACTCACAAGCTACATCTGTTGCCTTGGAATCAGGTGTTGCAAGAAAAGAAGGATGGCGGTTTGGGGATTAGGGAACTAAGAAAACAAAGTAAAGCTTTCATTATGAAGCTTTGTTGCGGTCTAATATGCAACCAGGACACCCTCTAGGTCCAAATCCTTAGAGAGAAATACAATTGTGGTACGACTATAATACCCCATGTGGTGAAAAAACAAGGAGCATCCCTTACTTGGAGAGGCAATTGCAAAGTCTAGGACATGTTCAAAACATGTGTAGGGACAAAGATTGGAAATGCAAGAATACTTCCTTTTGGTTTGATAACTTGTCGGAGTTGAACAAACCTCTCATTGATCTAATTCCGAGGTATGAGGATAGAATTGCAGGAATCAATGTGTGGTTGACTACGTCCTCAAGATATGGACTGGAATCAAAGGAAAATGGATAAGTGGTTTCCTCTTCACATCATTAGTTAGATTACCTGTGTGCACCCACCAAGAGAGGAGAGAGGAGAGGAAAAAATATTCTGGAAATTGTGCACTGACATTCGATTTACTGTTAACTTTGCCTATTTTTTTCTTTTTGCAGGTACACAGCAAGATAGGGATACCATTTGGAAGATTATCTGGCAATGGCCTAGACCAAAAGGAATTAAATCCTTCTTATGGTTAGCATGACATGGAAGAATTCATATTACCCAATTAAGAGTAAAACACGGATTGAATGGGGTAGTTGAGTACCCTTATGGATGTGAGCAGGGGGAGGACCTGATGTATGTCCTTCGCAATTGCCCAAGAGCAGTAGACTGATGGAGATTTATGGTACATCCAAACAAATGGGAAATGTTCTTTTCTCTGCAAGGAGCTAATTGGCTAAAGTGGAATCTGATAGGGAACAATGGGTGCCAAAAAGTTGGTAAACTTCCTTGGGAGATTCTATTTGGCTATCTTTGCTAGGATATATGGATTTCACGTTGCAACAAGCTTTTTGGAGAAGATCATATGAATGGAATGATCAATGCTGAATCTAGCTTTTTAAAAGCATGCTCAGATCAGGACATCATTCAAAAATATAGTTTGAGAAGATGATGAGCACACGAGTCCCCTGTAGAGCTACAAGGTATTAAAAAGGTTGTCATCTAATAGTGGATGGATCGGTCTTATTGAATGGTTGCAACGGCTGTGGAAGGTTTATCAGAGATCAAAATGATAGATGGGTTTGTGGTTTCAATTGTAAACTAATTAATGTCCCTCCTGTGGTTGCAGAGTTAATTGGTTTCCTACATGGCTTGAGCCTTTGCTGGGATATAGGTTTTAAGTGAGTAGTTCTACAATCTGACTGTATAAAAGCAATAATCTTATGCATCAAGAATGGCAAGTAGTAATCACCCATACATGTCGAGAGATGGTTTCAATTGAAAATTAACTAGCTAAGCACTCACATAATTTAGATGATAGTTTTTGTATCTTTGATCAACCTCCACATTTTTCTTCAAGAGGTGAACGCTGATCAAACTATAGCCATTGGCTAGGATGTTGTACTTTTTTGGTTTTAAATAATGAAATGAAGGTATTATTAAAAAAAAGAATTGAAAAGAATAGGATGAAAGAAAGAATGCCATTGGGACGAAAAGAGCCAAAGTCATTTTTCTATTCACCAAGCACGCTTGTTTGACCTCCAAACTTTGAAATTTTGAATGTCCCAAGTCTGTGAACGCAGGGGTAATTTCGGAACTTCAACTGAAAGGCTCCACATGGCCCAAGCAGGCATCTTCGCAGAACCAGTTTATACTTTATATGGCCTGATGTCTATTGAGCAATTTTTACTTGATCGTTTTTAAAGGTCATTTTATTAAATTTTTCTATGTGAATGGATAATTTTACCATTCATTTATTATATATTAATTTTATTTTTTTTATTATAGTAGATATTAAATAGGGATAAATTTAAAAATTTGTTGAATTATAAGATATAGAAATATCAAAAACTTCATAAAAAATATAAAAAAAATGTTATAAATATATACTATAAATAATGTAAAATGATATATAATATATTACTTATAATCAATATTTTATTAACTACTTCAAGTGGATATATCATATCTTAACTGAGATGTTATTTAAAGTTCGATAATCTGGATGATTTAAAACCACCTTGTAGTTATAACTTGGGAAAATAGCAGCAAAATTCTATGGAAGAATGAAAATATCAAAAAAGTGACATTGACAAGTTCTCAAATCATTATTGACAAATTCAAATCACCATTGACAAGTCCTAGGGACTTTTCTGATATTTTGATTCTTCCATGGGACTCTAATGCTATTTTCCCTAATAACTTCCTCTCAGCAAATTATATTTTTAATGAACTGATTCACTTAAATTTTTTTGTATAAAAAATCTTATCTGCTTTTAATTTTGATTTTTATGCATCATATTTTCTAAATCGAAACCTAAAAGTTGAGCAATTAAATAAATTATTTTTTCCCTTGAGAGTGTTGCTTTAAGATTTTAGAATCAATTTCATTGGATATAAAATTGTTTCAAAATATATACTAGCTCACTTTACAATTTTAAATTTCTTTGATTATATTCTTAACATTCAGATAAGTTTAATAATTAAAAAAGTTAATAAATTAATAATTAAAACTATAAAAAAAATAATTTAAAAATTAATAAATGGGATTACTTTGTTTCAACAGAGCATGCCTCTTAAACAACAGAATGTACATGCAGGCCTCGTCGAGTTTTCTCCTTCCAGTCATTAATTATTATAATTTTATATCATCCAATCAAATATTTCCTTCACATTTATATAATTTTTATAGTCTTATACATAAATTTATATAATCAAACACGAAATTACAAATATAAAAACTCAAAGAAATATATAAAAATCATAAGGCAATTTTTTAGTCTTTTTTTTAATAACCAAAAAAAAGTGCAAACGATAAGCATAATCACTTATATATGTGTGTGTATATATATTTATCAATCGATAATAAAATATATCTCCATCAACATTGGATTAAATTTATTTTAGATAAAACAAGAAATCCTACTCAAATTTACAGACAAATATATCAGGGTTCAATCTCGATTTTTTAAAAAACAAATAATCCCAATCATATCTTCATCACCTGGGAACACATATCTTAAAAATCAAGATTGATTATCAAAGATAATATAAATCTTTTAAACAACGTAAATGAGTGACGTATCCATCTATACATTAGTTCATTGAAACTTACTATTCATGTCAAACAAATCTGAGTACCATTCAAATTCAAATATGAGTTCTCCCCCTCCTCCTCCAAAGCTAGTGTCACTGAAGGATCTGATGCCTCCCATGAATCCATGGAAGAGTAGCGGACCTTTACCTCTTAGTAAAGTGCCACAATATGTGAAGGTTAAGTTATTTATGATGAAAATGGCAAGAGGATTTATTGGCAACGCAAAACAACGAGGGAAGAAGAAAATGACGACCACGACGACTCAAAAAAACGACGACCCTTGAAAGAAAATACTAACTCAGCAAATTAATTTTTGTTAAAAAATGCACAAATTACTCAAATTAATTAATTATTATTTGTTCAATATTTAAGTATATCCTTCAATCATGCTTGCCCAGGCCCAATTTTCCAGCCTCAATCATTTTTAGTTACTAGTGTCAATATATCAATCAATCACTAATCCATCTATAAGTGCGTGTGTAAAGTCAGAATTGTTTGGCTCAATTAACACCAAACATGTTCTTCAGTCTTAAGAAGCCTAAAAGATGAAGATAAATTATTACACATGGAAGGGAAATAAAGGTGTCAAATCATTAAGCCATCCATTACTTCACATCTTTGCTCCACAATTTCATGTGAGAATGCGGAAGAAGTTGAGGTTTGGCTATGCATTACAAAAAAACATTAAATTTCCGACAGAATTAGCAACAAAAAATCAGAAATTCCGTAGGAAAATGTCCGTGACAAATTCATTCCGCGGCAAACCAAAATTTCGTGGTTAATTTCTTTTGTTTTTTTTTTTGTAGTGATGGTTTAATTTGTCTTGTGATGACGTACCATGATCAATTGCTCCACAATTTGAAGTGATTATGAAGAAGAATCAAGGGTTTGGCTATGGCTATATTGAGATGATTGTATCTCAAAGGCCTTGAATCTTGCATCTTTGTCCCTCTCCTGACGCTTGATTATGGGTGCTTGGATTGGCACTTTTCCTTCGAGCATATAGACAACAGAGGGTATTGATGGTCTTAGAGTTGGAGATGGGTTAGTGCACATGAGTGCCACCTCCAGCATTCTCATGGCTTCCCCTAAGGAGTTGCTTGATTCAAGATTCGGATTCACCAACTCAAAAAGGTTCCTTGCTTTTGAAGAACATAGGCCTTCAATTGCATCAAAGTATGTGCATAGTCGTTACAAATTCAACAAAACCATTAATTTATGAAGAATATCGAACATCACTAGTACTGCTATGTGTAAGAAGTATTACACATGGAAGGGAAATAAAGGTGCCAAATCATTAAGCCATCCATTACTTCACATCTTTGCTCCACAATTTCATGTGAGAATGTGGAAGAAGTTGAGGTTTGGCTATGCATTACAAAAAAACATTAAATTTTCGACAGAATTAGCAACAAAAAATCAGAAATTCCGTAGGAAAATGTCCGTGACAAATTCATTCCGCGGCAAACCAAAATTCCGTGGTTAATTTCTTTTGTTTTTTTTGTAGTGATGGTTTAATTTGTCTTGTGATGACGTACCATGATCAATTGCTCCACAATTTGAAGTGATTATGAAGAAGAATCAAGGGTTTGGCTATGGCTATATTGAGATGATTGTATCTCAAAGGCCTTGAATCTTGCATCTTTGTCCCTCTCCTGACGCTTGATTATGGGTGCTTGGATTGGCACTTTTCCTTCGAGCATATAGACAACAGAGGGTATTGATGGTCTTAGAGTTGGAGATGGGTTAGTGCACATGAGTGCCACCTCCAGCATTCTCATGGCTTCCCCTAAGGAGTTGCTTGATTCAAGATTCGGATTCACCAACTCAAAAAGGTTCCTTGCTTTTGAAGAACATAGGCCTTCAATTGCATCAAAGTATGTGCATA
>QFDD01003525.1:0-20217 GCA_006871305.1 Vachellia collinsii
TTTTTTTTTAATATCAAGTTGTTTCCATTGAGTGATAAGCTTTTCTTTTGTTTCATCTTCTGGTTTTTGCATGGTTTGTATATTTTGATCACACACAGCCATAAAGAAAGTATATTTCATGGAGATATATGAAGAGTGATGTTTCTGTTTCTTCAGATAAAGTTATGGAAAATACGTACTTGAGAATTGATGTTTCAATTTTTTGTCACACATATACTCGACTCTATTATATTACCTTGGACGAATGTGCATGCATGCTATTAGAAGGATACAAGATCTGTCAATTTTCCCTGATCTAGTAGTCCATTAGCGAACTTGGACTGTAATAGGTGATGATTGTATAACTTGAATTCAAATTAATCATTAACCAAATGATGTGCGTTAAATATCGTTAATCAATAAATTATTTTTTAAAACCTAGACTAGTGAAAAAGTATATATTATACTCTGGTCGAAAAGAGAAAGAATCACGGATTTCTTCACATGCAAATAATTTGATAGACAGCACAATCTGATGGAGTAGTGGTCGAGTGAGACTGAGAATACAATGATAGCTGTTGCTCGACCAGAAGGTGGACCCATAGGGTTATAGATTCACATCACTTATTCTTTGTTGAAAAAATAATTCATTCTGATTAAGATATAAAGATAAGGGTTTTGTGGATCCAGTTTATAGTGTATACAATGTTTTAAAAGTATTTTTTTAAATACATACAACATCATACAATATTTTTGGTGAAATTTTAACAATTTAGGGTGCTATATGATTCATATTTACCAAAAAAAAAAACTTATTCTAAGCAAATTTGAATAATTCAAAATAACTAGACGATAAAAAAATATGACCAAATAAAAATAACTGTCATTTTCCCATCCATGTAAGCCTGGAACATGTGATGACAAGAGAAGCTGGTTTAGATGGCTTTCATGACCAAAACGAATGAATAAATTAATCGCGAAGGTCACAATTCACAAAGAAGCAAAACGTCCCATTCAAAATTTAAAGTATCCCATATATAATATATATATATATATATATATATGGCTGTCTTTGTGTCACGGGTCTGTTTAGTTTATAGAGAACGGAGAGAGGAAGAAGCCAACATGTCTGGTACATCATGAAAGGGTCTTTGTCGCTTAGCTTTGTTGTTACTGCTTAATATATTGTTCATGCTCACGGATTCTTGGTCTGTGATCTCACCCGTGAACTCGTCCTTTAATATATGTTTCTTCGCTCAATTTTATGGGCTAATGAAATCTAATATGCATCTCTTTAATGCCCTATAATACCTATGACAAATTGACAATACTTTAACTTTTCAAATATTGGTCATTTTGATAATTAAATTTTATATAAAACGATATTTTATGGATAAGAAATGATGTAATTTTCAATTTTTTTAGATTTTTTTAAATTTGAATTGCATATTTTAAGATATATTTTTTTATGTAGAATCATGAAAAATAATTCAAAACTATCATTTCATACTTATAAAATATCAAAATGTTGTTTTTTTTTTTGACATAGAATATAACCATCTAAAAAAAATATTTAGAAGGTTGGAGCATTTTAAAGGATATTTCACACTATAAATAAATCCATATGAAGAATATGGTCTTGGATAAATTTTTACCCACTGCTGTCTTGCAAATAAGCCTAGAAAAAATAATATTTATCATGAAAGACTGTAAAAATGACAATTACGTGGAGGAACCGGATTTTAAAATGTAAAAATGGAAAGACAAAAATGTCCCTTACCAGATTTTCTATCTTCTTGTTAACTGTACATAAAGTGTTTAACTGTTAATAATAAATAGATATCCATTTAAATTATATCATATCCTATATTTTAAATAAATAAATGAGATAAAATTGTTTCCTTGTCTGGATTTGTCACATAAATGATTAAAAGTATAAATGTTTTATTATGAATCTTACATAACTGGGATATCTCGTAACTACATAAATGTAGCAAATAAATAATAAATAAATAAAATAAAATGGTTGCTGCCATTTTTATTTGGTGGAGTTGTCAATCATTTAAAATTTTATTATCATCTATACATAAATGTGACCCTCCATGCTTTGTAATATTCTTTATTTATTTTTCATGTTAATCATTACAATTTTTTTAATTTTAATCATACATTTTTTTTGAAAAAAAATATAAAGAATACATTAAAATTAAAAATATTATTCTAAAATCAATATTTCATCTCAAAAGGTTTTGTTTCTCTCTATCAATAGGTTATTAAGCATATTGGATAGGAGTGAAACTAGGTTTTAAAAATATGTTTGGCATGTTATAAAAATATTGAAATACTTTTTATTAATGAAAATATATTAAGTAGAAAAGCTAAATGATATATATATATATATATATAATCACAATAACAAGATATTGCGTATAATACCACCTTCAGTATTTAATATAAACTTCCTAATATATTTATAATTTTTTAAAATAATTTGTTTAATTTATAAATTGATATATAATATAATGATATATATATATGAATATTTCATAATATATGTTATAATTAATTAATTAATTAAGCTTTTTGAAGCTTTTGTTTTAAAAAAATAAAGAATACATTAAATTAAAAATATTATTCTAAAATCAATATTTCATCTCAAAAGGTTTTGTTTCTCTCTATCACTAGGCTATTAAGCATATTGCATAAGAGTGAAAATGGGTTTTAAAAACATGTTTAGCATGTTATAAAAATATTGAAATACACTTTATTTAACAACAATATATTAAATAGAGAAGCTAAATGATATATATATAGTCATAATGACAAAATATTGTATATGATACCACCTTAAGTATTTAATATAAACCTTTTAATATATTTATCATTTTTTTAAACTAATTTTTTAATTTATAAATTGATATATAATATAATGATATATAAATATTTCATAATATATGTTATAATTAATTAATTAATTAATTTAGCTTTAAGAAGCTTTTTAAAAAAAGTCAATCGGCTCTTAATTACCAATTAGCCCACACTCAAAAATTAAACAAAAAAAAAACAGAGAGCCAAATGCAAGAAAAAAAACTAGTATAAAGTCAATAGAGTTGCATAAAATTATAAAAACCAGTTACAGGCAGTATCATCGTTCCAGCAACGAGTAAAAGCTATTGCAGGAGCCCACACTCATAAATGAAGCAACTAAAAAAATTGTAAAGTAAAAATCTCACTCCGGCAAAATATAGATCATAGGATGCAAATCATTGAAGCCATCAATAACGTTCATTTTGAATCTTCCTTCAGCATAAAAAATGTGTGCAGGTGAAGAACTTGTAGTAGCAGGATTAGTAGCATACACAGATGCCAGTTAGCAGGAATTTGAATTGATGTTTAGTAAAAAAAATAGCAGTTTAGTAAAAATAGTTTAATAAAAAAATTATATTTAGTAGGTTTTGGAATCATAGCATAAAAATTGGTTACTTAAGATGCAATTAACGGAAAGATATAAAATATGGCAAGTGACTTTTTCATCGTTACATTTTAAAATTTGGTCCCTCCTAGTAATTGTTATTTTTATTGTCTCTCATAATAAATTTTGTCTTTTCTAGATCCTTTATTCTAACTTTCCCTAAAAAAAATATGTTTAGTGGAAGATTCTTACAAAGCTATTCTCTTCGATGGTTTCAGTTGTTAGCTCACTAGTCTTTATGCATTTTATGCGGCATTTTGTTTCAAAAAATGACTAGATATCAATTTTTCTTCTAGTCGCTTCAATTTCATACCAAATATCCTTTAAAATACCCATTGGTGTCCAAGTTGGCACAAATAAAAAAAAAACAAGAAGACTGAATTGTTCAAATAGAGAAGGAGAGGGATTCATAATATGAAAATTAGTATGCTTTTTACGCATGATGGGCCTACCTTGTGAAGGCCCATTCCGTCATTTAATGGCAATTGGGAAAGCTCATTCCATTGGTTAATTTTTCTTTCTTTCTTTCTTCTTTTAAGGGTGTGTTTGGTTTGAAGGGAAGGGATGGTAGGATAGAGGAAGGAGGGAAGGGTAAGAAATGGAAGGGAATCATCTTATTTGATTTGGTTGGAAGGGAGGTGAGGAAGGATATTTTTAATGATCCATTATTTAGTTTAGAAGGAGAAAGAAGAGAATAAGTGGTAGTAATCTACTATTTGATCCTTGCATATGAATTTATATTTTTTATCTATATTTTATATAAATTAATTTATACATTTACATTAATTTGTGCATTAATATTTTTATTTACAATGATTGTAATTTGTAATATTATATTTTGAAAAAATAATAATATTTTTTATTTTTAAGTAATTTGTATAATATATGTTTTAATTATAATTTTATGTTTTTTATTTTTAATTAATTTAAAAATAATTTATTTTATTTATTATTTATTTTCTTAAAATATAATTTTATTTATTATAATGTATTTTTTTAAAATTAATTTTATAATAATATATTTTTATTTGTATTTTATTACAGATTTTTAATTATAATAATATTTTTCATCAAAGACATTAGTTGAATAATAAAAAATTTGCAGGGATATACTTGTCAAAATGTTTGGCTTTCCTTCAAAAACACCCCAATTTGGAGGGGAGCCAAAATGAAGGTTTGAGAGAGGAGGGGAGGGTAGATTTGAACTCCTCTCCCTTCCAAGATTTTAAACCAAATGAGGGGAGGGGAGGGGAGGATTTTTCCTTTCCTTCCTTCCTCTCCCCTCCAACCAAACACAACCTTAAGTCATTAATATCCTATGTACCTATGAAGATGGAGCTGACAGATATTCTTACAAAAGGATTACTAAAAGATTTGTTTGGGAAATTTGTAAGCAAGTTAGATATAATAAATATATGTGATCCAACTTGAGGGAGAATGTGGTAATTATAGAACTAATTATATAAATAGGTATTTATGTAAATAGAGAAATAAGTAGGGTAGAAGAGGACATTAAGGAATAATCATCTTCTAATATCTTTAATTATTATGATTGGAATAACCTATTGTACTACTCTATATAATATGTGATCTCCCTACTGAGAACATAGAGCATTATTCAAATATCAATGTCTCTACAACAAGTCAGGGTGCTTGCAATGACAAGTGAAGGTGTTTATAATGAGAAATGTGATTGCTTCCAATGACAAGTGAGGGTGTTTGTAATAACAACTGTTGGTGCTTCCAATGACAAGTGATGATGCTTACAATAACAAGTTAAGGTGTTAGTAATGACAACTGGGGGTGCTTCCAATGACAAAGTGAAAGTATTTGTAATGACAATTGTGGGTGCTTCCAATGACAAAGTGAAAGTATTTGTAATGACAATTGTGGGTGCTTCCTATGACAAGTCATGATGCTTAAAGTAAAAGTTAGGGTTTTTGTAATGACAACTATGGGTGTTTCCAATGACTTTTGTAATGACAACTATGGTGCTTCCCAGATAAGTCATGATTCTTACAATAACAAGTTATGGTGTTTGTAATGAAATCCAATGACAAGTCATGATACTTAAGCAACAAGTTAGGGCGTTTGCAATGACAAGTGAAAGTGTTGGAAATGACAATTCACTTTATATAATATATTACTTTATACATAATAATATACAAAATGGATTGTATCATAATATGTAAATTTGTATTAGGTTATAATTTTTAAAATATAAATCATAATATATAAGCTTATACTAGATCTTTAGCAATATGTAAATGACAAAATAAGGAGTAAGCAATACTAGTGAGAGTGTAAGCAATGGCAAGTGATGGTGCAGGAAATAACAATTCATTTTATAATATTTGTATTGTCAATACATATGAACTATACAAAAAGACCATGTATATTGCCATGTCAGTTAAGTTATAAAGAAGGCTTTTCATAGTTACAACATATGTCCACTCGCATAGTTTGTGGATCTCTTTTCCCTTCTTTCTCTTCTTTCAGCTTTGTTTCATCTTCTCATTTCTCTACTTTTTCCCTCAGTTATTTCAACCATGTCATCTCATTTTGCTTCTTTTCATTCATCTTCTTCACATTCCTTTTCATCCCCATCATCTTGATCATGTTCTTCCTCATCTTTAGATTTGTTCCTTTTGACAGTGAGCAATCATTTTAAAATCAAACTTCTCATAGACAACTTATTTAACTCAAGTCCATATTTGTGAGCCATCGGGCAGAAAACAATTGAAGAATGGTATAGTTTGTACAGCATATAGTAAAAGGCAAAGAAATTCTATTAGAAAATATGGAAAAGGAAAGTTTCTACTCCAACATAATTTACTTCATTTTACTTCATCCTAAGATTCATTTAACACTAAAGGCTACTAATTTCTTGTTTAACATCAATGTGTAGATATCAACTATACATGTCTCCATGTTATAACCTGATTCTTTGGCAATAGTAAAGTTCTCATTTGCAATCCTAAGAAAAAATTGAACATACTCTATGTCTTTAGCTTGGTAGACATATAGCATTGTAAATATTTTTTTTCTTCGGTGAAAGGTATAACATTGTAAATAGTAATGAAACGTTCTTTGGCCAATAATTCCCCCTACCAAGTTAATGAAACCTTCTTCTCAACTTTCATTTTCTTGGACAAATTAGTCTCTATCAATTTCAAACACATACTAAAGACACAACCATGATAACAGGAATCAATGAACTAAAAGAATAATTTACCATGCAAGTATGAATATCCTCACATCAGTATGATCCACCTTCAAATTGTAATGAAGTGCTTCAATTGCTTCAAGGGTTTTACCTCCCAAAAATTAATCAACCATAATATGAATTGTCATTTCAAATTAAAGTGGGAGAGTTTTCTATTTTCTGGCAAAGTAGGTGGTTATCTTGAACATGGATAGTGACTCTGTACACATAATATTTTTCATTTCTAGCCTAAGCTAGATTAGCTAGATAGCGCAGTAATGAAACTCCCCAAATCACATTAGATGTTCCATAGCAGTTTCTTTATACTAGCCCATAAGCAAGTCAAAAACTAAAAATGCATAGTCTCAACAGTAAACACGCTTTCATACACATAAATCACATATTCATAACCATACACGCATCCTTTTAGCCTTCCTTATGATTCATGTGCTTCTCATTGAAATATAAATATTTCCATATTCAAAAATAGACCCGAACCGTTTAGACCCAACATACAAGAGCATATAAGAGCAAGCAACAACAATAAACATGATTATACGCTTTAATCTACCCTTAAGTACCACTCAACCACTTAATCAATAATTTCTTCCTCTACATGCCAAAGTTTTAGTTGCTCCCCTCCCTCCCACCAACAAATCACTGCAAATCTAAGAAATAGAAGATGAGAAGAGGCTTATATGGCTTACAATACTGTGAGACTACTCTTGCTTGCAAAATTTTAGTTGTCTCCTCTTCCTCCTCCTTCTCCGACGTCCTTTGGTCACACACACACACACACACTCTCTCTCTCTCTCACCATAAAAAATTTGAGTTTCAGTGGTGACAAGTCATCGCAATAGCTATTGTCGCTGAAAGTATTGGTGGTGACAAAAATAAGTCACCATTGAAAAGACTTTAGTGGCAACAAAAAAGTCACTGCCTAATGGTAACTTCAGAAGCAACTTTTTTGTTAGTGACAAAGGATACCTTGGGTGGCAACTTTTGTCGTCGTTGATACTTTCACAATTATTAAAAAAAATAATAATTTACTCCGGTGACTATCATCAATGGCCGGTGCCACGACACCAACGACTGCCACATCACCACCATTCCCTACACACCATGTGTCGCCACATATATGCCACATGTCACCAGCTCGCATTGCCACATGCCACCAGTTGATAAATCTGAAAGTTTGCCTTCTCCAGAAATTGAACCTCCAACTCTTGGATGCGCACATGAGCCTTTACTAGTTGAGCTGTAATGATTTTACATACTTTTAGCGGCACCTTTTTCTGTTGTAACTGAAAGTTATTTTTTTGTAGTGTGTGTGTGTGCACGCGCGCACGCGCGCGTGTGTGTTTGTGTAGAAGAGTAGAGGTGAGATTGAGTGAGAGGTGAAGGTGTGAGAATGCAAAAGAGTTTGAGTCCATTTTCCATTTTTTTAACGAGTAAGGTCAAAATGGAAATTGTGCATTTAGATTTAATTACATTCAAGTCCCTTGAAACTTCAGATTTTTTTGATGATTTTCTGGAACCTAACGTTGATAAATTATCTGACTTGGGACCTTGTGTAATTCTCCCAAAATTATTTGTATTTCAAAAATGATTTTTCTCAAAATCCTAAACCATTTACCCGTTGAAAAAACATAACATATGGTTTGAAATTATAAAAATTAAAATTAAAATGAATATAAAGTACAAAAACTAAACATAATGTTAACCTTATAATGATTTACAAAACTTGTCTGTGTATATATTACATTAGTGAGTTGTTGGGTGGGTAAGGTATAACAATATAATATTGTTATTCTCTTGGATTTTGTCTATTCCAAGTTGCAACTTGTGAATAGGTGCAAGGCACACTAGCCAACAAGGTGCAAGTCTTCAAGGCATAATATGGTTAAAAAATAAATTTCAAAACATTTTAAAAAAAATAAAAATAATCCATGATTTCTTTTAATTTTAGTGTCATTATACTAATAAATCAAAGAAAGTTCAACCCATAGACAAGACAATTAAAAATCTAATTGCTCCAATCTATTAGTAGAAATACTTACATAGTTTTGGAACTGTCATAACATTGGTGTTATCTCTAAAAAAAAATTCCAATTGTCTTTTTCTTATGAGATATGAAATTTTTAAAATAGGATAATTGAAATAACCAGAATTATTTCGATGCAATGTACGAAGTATAGGAAACAATTGTGTGTGTTGGTGTAGGATGTTCTATAGGTTGTTTAAAATAAATTAGTAGAGTATTAAATATCATGATCATAATTGTAAGTTGTACTCTGGTTTGAATTATTTTTTTTTTAAAAAATCCCCACTTATACTCTAACACTTCAAAAAAAGAATGACTTTGTAGTGGTTATTTTATGCATTTGTCGCAGTTATTAACTGTAACAAGCATACTAGTAACCACTGCAAAATTCACCATGGCAACAAGTTTAGCAGCGGTTTTAGTGAACCAATGCGCACACAAGAAAAACTGCTACTAATTTTGCAGTGTTTTATAACCGTAACAAATGAAGACGATGCAATATTTGTAGCGGTTTTGAAATGGCTACTAATATTTAATTACAGGAAAAGGAAAAAAATTATTGTAGCAGTCAAAGAAACCGCTACAAAATAAAAAAAAATGAGAAAAATTAGTAGCGGTTACTAAATGGTTACTAAGTTTAAAATGAAAATTAGATTTACCGCCAAATATTAAATTTTTGAAATTCCTGCCAATAGCTTGCAACTGTTTAAAACTGCTACAAGTGTCATTCTCAGAAATCAAAATATCCCGCCATATTTCCGTCATGAAGGACATTTGTAGCGGTTATTAAAACCACTACTAATGTTTGTAAAAATTTAAAAAAATTACAATATTTTATTAAGAATAATTATTTAATTATGACAAAATTAATTATAATTATAAAAAGTGGCTTATTAATAATAAATAATTAGTTCAAATTAAATAGTAGTAATTACATAATACATATTGTATAATGTAATGATAAAAAAACCTGAAAAAAAAGGAATAAAGCATTAGTATATCAAAAAGAATATTAGTAAATTAAATAAAGAAAAGTTGTATAAAAAAAAAGATAATTAATATTATTAAAATACAAAATAAAGATAAATTGTCAGAAGAAATACTTACAAGAAGTGTCATCGTCAAAAGCTTTACTTGAGTTTGACCTTAGATATATTTTAAAAAGATGAATAGAGAAGAAAGATAGAATAAGTGAGGGAAAAGGGAGAAGAGTAGAAAACAAAATAGGGTGGAAAGGGTATTTATAGGATGTCTGGCAGAAATTAACAGCAGTTTATGTCTTTTTTTTTTTGCAATGGTTCTATTTGTAGCGGTGTTTTAGCAGCGTTTTATGTAGCGATTTTGTGGTTTTTATTGTGATCTTGAACCGTTACTAAATTTTTTCTGTTTTAAAAAAAATCTGAATTACTTGAAACAAATTACATATATGTTACGTACCTGAATTATTTATTCAGTGTCATCTATTCTGATAAGGGGTAAATCTTCATCCCCTTCGGGGAAGAAGTTTTCAAAATTAGTAGGATGGAATGGCTCTACCTCATAGATGATGTGTTTATCGCTATCACCTATGTCATAAAAATCTTTAGGCTTAAGATGAACAACCATACTCCAATCTTTATATTTCTCATCCTCCACATAATAAACATGTTGTGCCTTTGATGCTAGAATATACGACTCATTGTCTGGAGATTCACCTGTGTGAATGAGTCTTGAAAAATTCACAGATATGATTCTCAACTCATTAATAGTGAATCCACGAGGAGTTATCGTATTTGCCCAGGAGCACTTGAATAATGTGATGGTAAAGTACCCCTGATAATTCAGTTCAATTATATCAATCAATTTCCCATAGTAGGGGATACCACTGAAATGCATGTCACTATCATTGATGCTCGCATAACTTCTTGTACCAAAAGTCCCAAAAACTCCAAAATTCTGGGTGAGAGAGCCTTGGTCACGTGAAACTGTGTAGAACTTGAACTCATTAACGTTGTATGCAGTAAACCTTTTTGCATATTGGAGGGGGCCCATTGCAAGACATGTCAAATCAACTATGTGGGAGTTGTCGTCATTGTGTATTCGGCGTGCAAACCAATTGGGAAATTCTCTATGCACCCTTCTATTAACCTCAACGGATGTTTGTGCCCGAATACATAGTTGACGCTTGACATAACTTCGGAACTCTTTGTCATGATTAAGCATGATATGAGTGGATAAAATATAATTTAAATTTATAAAATAATAAGTTAGAGTTTGTACTCACTGAATGAAAGGATCAACTTGACTGATCAGGACATGTCTGTGTGATTGTAGCATCTCATTAGAAGTGAGGTTGAAGTATTGATGTGCTCCAACTGGTCTCCCAACAGGAGGGAACAAACTCGTTGATGTTGACGAACCAACATCATGACAATCATAAACACGAGGATGACGGTTTAAAGATATCTCGATGTCATCAAAGTACCGTGAGAAAAAGTTGAGGACCTCATTCCCTATATAACATTCTGCTATTGAACCCTCTGGCCATGTATTATTCCTCACATATAACTTCAACTTCCCTAAGAACCTATAATAAGTTAATAACATAAAGACAAAGGAGTAATTAGTAGTGACGTATCGATGTGTGTGTAAATAATGCGTGTGAATAGTTTATAACATGAATACCTTTCAATGGGATACATCCAATGATATTGAACCAGGTCACCGAGTTTTGCCTCTTCAACAAGGTGAATGGTGAGATGCACCATAACAGTGAAAATGAATGAGGGAATATCATCTTCAAATGGCATAGTATGAGAATTATCTGCTTCTATAGTTGATCCAACTTGTTAGGGACCAGAACCTTCGCACACAGCTTTTTGAAGAATGAATAGAGCTGCACCAATACCGTCGACACATCTAGAGGCAGTGTATTTTTTAGTGCCAATGGTAGTAACTATTTCATAATGATATGCAAATCATGGCTCTTTAATCTGGCTACCCTCTGAGACTACAAATCTATGCACCTTGATATGTTGCTTGAATATGCATCAAGAACCTTAATTTTCTTCAAGGTCGAGAGGAATATATCCTTATTCGGCTTCGTTAAAGTAAATTTTGCTGTTGGAAACCTGTCATTGTTGTTTGGCCAAGCATCTTGACGAATTCCCATGGACCGTAAATCTTTTCTAACTCGGAGATTATCTTTGGACTTCCCAGATTCGTTTAGTAGGGTGTAAAGAATATTATCACACACATTCTTTTTTATGTGCATCACATCAAGACTGTGGCATATTATATTAGACTTCCAATAAGGCAGAGTGAAAAATATACTCGTCTTGCCCCATTGCTGAACCACCTTAACTTCTAAAGTGCTACGAGATCTTCTTCTGACTCGATTTGCATCATCCTTCTTCCCAAACTCAATATGTACATCATCTAGCTTACTAAAAATATCGGAACCACTTAAAACAATAGGAGGTCCTCTTCTTTCTTGTTTTCCATTGAAATGATTCCTCTACAATCTGAATTTGTACTACCAATCAAGGAATCGACAATGATCGATGAAGCACCACTTCCGACTGTATGGAAGGCACCGTGACTTTGTGCCAAAGTTACACATGAGACAAACCAGTCTAGTGTGCATGTTCCACCCAGATAACGTTCTAAAGCCTAAGAAGTCACTTATCGTCCACATCAAAGCCACACGTAATTTGAACAGTGTCTTATCATACACATCATATGTCTTAATCCCATCGGCCCATAATTCGATCAACTCTTTTATCAAAGGTTAGAGGTAGACATCAATATCATTGTTGGATACTTTCTTTCCAGGGATGATCATAGACAAAATGAATTAGTTCTGCTTCATACACATTCATGGAGGCAAGTTGTAAGAAAGTAACACCACCGGCCAAATACTATAACTGGTGCTAAGGTTACCGTATGGATTGAATCCATCTGTCACAAGAGCAAGACGTATGTTTCTTGGATTTGCCTCAAATTCTTGAAATTCTTTGTCATTTCCAGGCCATAAAATCCCACAGATGTCTTAACTTGCCATTCGGATTCATTTCAACAGCATGCCATCTCATGTGCTTTGTCGTTTTGGATGAGAAATACAACCGTTGCGGCTTTGGTTTCAAAGGAACATATCTCAAAATCATCACAGGTTTCTTGTTTTTCATCCTCCCCTTTCCTTTCAGCTTATATCTTGAAGTGCTACAATGCTTGCAAATTTCTTTGGTCGCATCCTCTCCCCAATAAAGCATGCATGGATTTTTTTTCATAATTCAAATCCATTTTGTTGATAATTTTCTTCACATCATAAAAAGAAGTAGCAATCGCTACATGTGAGAATCCATCGACTAATAGTTCTAATATCATTGACATTCCCTTATCAGAGATACCACATAAACACTTAATGTGGTACAATTTAATTAAAAAGGATAATTTTGAGTACTTTGCACACCCGGGATATAGAGCCTGAAGCCATAAGTTCAAAAAACTACTAGCTTCCTCGTTCATCATGTACTGAGGTTCTAGACCTTGAACTTCATCTGGGATTATATTGTCATGAACCCCAAAAGCATCACAAACTGCATCATTGATGGGATCCCCACCATGGTATTCTTGCACTCCTTTTTGTGAGATTCCAGGACTATATTCTCTCACCACATTATCAGTTTCTCCATAATGTACCCAGTATTTATAACTTTGAGGGAATGGCTTAACTATTAAGTGCTTCCTAACAATATCTTTAACATGCCACTTTTTGAAATTACATTCAGGACAAGGACAAGAAATCTTACCGTTAACCTTACCATGTTCTAGAACTGATGCAAATTTAAAATTCAAATACGCATGCCCATTTCAAAACCGCTGCAAATCTTAAGGCTGCTAATTTTGGTGGCGCTTAATGTAATGGTTTTTGAACCGCTACTAATTTTGACATGACCATTTTGTAGCGGTTTTAACCGCTGCTAATTTCTAAACTTGTTGAACCGCTGCTAAATTTCCAACATATTTACCTTATATAATACATATTATATAATGTGGCGGTTTTAAACATTATACATTATATAAAACATTATATATTGTTACCAATAAATATTATATAATGTTACTAATTAATTTATACACATTCTGAAATTAAATTAATGTTTCAAATTAATATTTCAAATATAACTAATGAAAATTTCAAAATTGCAATTCAACTATAATTAATTAAAATGAAATCAATGCTCAAATAAATACAAGGTCTAAAAATGAATTACATAAAAAAAATAACAAAATCAACAGTTCGGCTAAGGGGGCGAGGGGTCTTCTTTATCCTCTGGACGGTCCTTTCTCCTAGGAGGCTATAGGGGCTAAGGGTCAAGCTGAGCTGGTGGAGGTGGAGGTCAAGGCATGAAGATGTTCAACATGATAATAGGCGAGAGTTGTGGAGGAGCAACACCAGGCTGGGCTTGCTGAAACACAATATAGAGTGTGGAATTGGCAACCTTCCTCTACATCTCCATCTACGCCTGTGCCTGCACCTCCTCTCGATTGTCCTCTCTAATCTTAGTGCCCCAGAGACTCTTGGTCTACATTAGAATCAATGTGCCTCCTAGGTCCCGATGTGGTCGCCTGGGACGCAACAGCAGAAGATGAAGTCCAAGCTTTATATCTACTACTCCCAAAGACTCTAGTCTGTGTCGCCCCAATCCTGAAGCCTGAAAGTTGCCCAGGGTGCCGATCACGTCCTTCCATGGCTGTCTTGTGTAAGACAGTGGGGTCCAAAGCTAATCCCTAGGACTCCTTAAACTCAGCGTCAGTTCACTGAATATGCTACTGAAATAGAAAAACGATATTAAATACTTATGCAAAATACAATAAAATATTAACAAACATGTTAAACTTACAATAATTTATTCAGTTTTCTCAGATAATGGAGTCCTATCATTGTGCCTTTGGTTGGTCACATACATATCCCCGTAAGTGGCCCTCTGACCCACTCTCCTTGTTGTCTCATCCTGAATAAATAGAATGAAAATTTTAGATAACAACTAACAAACTAGTAACGTAAATTAATTTCATATTTACCATCTTAGCATAAGTGCAGGAGAATGGCTTCGATCCTACAGTATGATGGATTGTCTGACAGGTGTGGCTTTATGTAGCTCGCCTAGACATAGCCATACAACCAGGTGACCTCCTCCACCAGACAAATCTTGCCCACCTTTTGTGCTGGACAGAGTCAGGCACGTCTGCTGCCAACTCCTACATACTCCACATGCCATCCCAATTCTTCAAGTGATACAGGTGATTTTGTCTGTTCTTCCACCCCTCTCCCATCTTCAAGATGGAATAGTCTTTGTGCGCATCCTGCAAAGCAAATTTAGACTACAACAATTAACAAATAAAAGTTGATTAGCATTTCATAAGAAAATAATTACTTGATTTAAATATATATATTAAAATCATACCTTGACTTTGTTCTCCCAAACCCAATCCTTATCTTCTTTCTGGACCCTCTTCCACATCTTGTGATGTCAAATAGGCCATAGTTCCCTCCTTGCTCAGAAAGATAGCGGTGGTACAACTGACCGGCTTTCCCAATCGGTTGCCATGTCAACTCATTCCATGACACCACTATCCGGTGGCCAACATTGAGCTGGGAAACATCTCTCAATGCCAGGTTCCTCTTCTGTACCCGCCCTGTTGGATCTACATATTCCATTCCATT
This sequence comes from Vachellia collinsii, assembly GCA_006871305.1. Classification (NCBI taxonomy): domain Eukaryota; kingdom Viridiplantae; phylum Streptophyta; class Magnoliopsida; order Fabales; family Fabaceae; genus Vachellia; species Vachellia collinsii. The sequence continues at coordinate 15,410 of QFDD01003525.1, forward strand.
ATTAACATTCTAAAATAAATTAATTCATCAATTTGAATAAAAAAAGAGAGAAATTGAAAGTGCTCACCCTGAATGTCCACTTCAAAACCAGTGGACCGTGTAGCAGAAGGTTGTGGAAATCCCTCCTCCCTAATGATATCCTCATCCTCAAAGTTCTTAGCCTCAACTGAGATATCTCCAAGCTCAAAATCCTCAACGCTGAGATATGTACGCACTCTGGATTGGCCTCAGTGTAACAACCCAAAGCCCTCCCTTGTAGATATTGTCCCTGTTGCAAATAGAGCAGGGTTTTGTTTCCCTGGGTGTCTACAATAACCCAGAAAACGCGTCTACAAGTGGAAGGTATCCATACCCTTATAAGGCGTGCTTCGTTCCCCTTCCCAATCGATGTGGGACTACACATCCACCCCCCATAGGGGCCCAACGTCATGAAGGCATCAATATAGCATTTATGGATTAGGATTTATCATTCTAGAGTGTTTCATGGTGGCCATTATATAGGCTGCGTTTTGTATTCATTTGGCAGATTTGAAAGAATAAGAACTTGAAGTTTCAACAAAAGTTTTGATACAACTTGAGTTTTAAGACACAGAACTTGAGTTTTAAGCTGTGAAAAATTTCTGAACTTCAAAACTTCTTTCTAAATTTGAAGTTTCAACAAAAGTTTTCATATAACTTGAGTTTTATGAGATGAAACTCGAGTTTTGAGATGTAAACTTGTTTTAAACTTAAAACTTCCAATAAAACTCGAGTTACACATAAAAGTTGTGATTTGAAATTCTTACAACTTGAAGTTTTAGGAGACAAAACTCGAGTCTCAAGATATGAACTTATTTTAAATTGAAAACTTCCAATAAAACTGAGTTGCAATGAAACTTATGACTTGAAAATAGCTAAAACTTGAAATTTTGGTAAATGGAACTCGAGTCTCGAAGAGCACTTAATGATTTTGCTTACGGAAACTTATGAAAACCCGAGTCTCACATTCTATAACTCAAGTTTTATCAAAACTCTTATTAAGACTTGAGTTACAATAAAAGTTGTATGAATTCTGCTTTGTTATTTCATCAATAACTCGAGTTCTCAGCAAGCAAAACTCAAGTTTGCTTTATCTAACAGTAACGCAGAATGTCAGAAGCTTTTCGTTATTATCAACTCTTTCCTTCTTTATGCTTCAGTTATTTGAAATCAATTTGCACTCATAAATGCTTATTCCTTTTACTTATTAACAGAGAATGGGTCATCTGATTGTCTCACCGAAAAATGCTCAACGGACAAAAATCACAGAGACGACCATACTTAGTGTCAGAAGCATTATATGCAAAAACGTTGAACAAAGAAGATGGGAGTAACGGATATAAAGTTCAAAGGACAACTTCACAATGGCTGCTCATTATCTTTCAACAAACAAATATTGTTAGAACAGATTACAAGTTTGAAAGACAGAACACAAGTGCCAAAGCCAACAGAAAAATACGATGCTCCTCTCCAACGGATATATTTTGACAACATCTATAAATAAGAGGAAGTTGCCAACGGAGAAAAGAGATGAAGTACACGGAGTCACCAAGCACAACACGTAGAGTGTGTATTCGAGGAAATCACACAACAACATTAAGACTCTGATATTATACTTCTCCATGAGCTTTAGTGATAGTATAATCTGCTTCATAGAGTGAAGTATTTCCCAGATAAAATCATCCCAACCTTTGAGAGTAACTTAGGATAGACCTGAGTGAAATAGAGTGTAACCTTACATGTGGTAAAGGGAAGTGATTGTAAAGTTCATCAAGTACTTATGTTAAAATCTTGAATCGGTTTCACAAATGTCTAGTTAAATTTGTAGGGTTTCTCAAGTACCAACAGTTACAAACTTGAGTGGGTTTCATAAATGCCTGGAAAAGTTTATGGGGTTCTCAAGTACCCACGATTACAAACTTGAAATAGGTCGTGTATGTGTTATATTGAATATGTGGTTGTAATGGTTTTCCAAGTACTTGGTTAAACTTGGAAGATATAGTGGATTGCAAATCTCAAAGGAGTCTGAGGACTGAACGTAGGTCAGAGAGGACCGAACCAGGATAAATCTCTGTGCGCTCATCCTTCTTTCATCTCCATTAATTTCTAATGATTCCTTTCTTACTCTATCCAATTTCATTATCTATTTCTATCAACTTATGATTTGGATATTTTGATTAATCAAGATTTGAATAGAAAATTTTTTAGACACCCAATTCACCCCCCTCTTGGGTAACGGCCATCCTAACATCATAAATCCAAAACTCTCAGTAGAACTCAAGTTTTAATGAAAGTGTTGACAACACTCGAGTTTTGAGTGACAAAATATGTTTCAGAAAACCAATACTTTCAATGGAACTCAAGTTTTAATGGAAGTATTGATAGAACTCGAGTTATGGCATACAGAATTCAAGTATTGAGCTCTGAAAACTCTTTGAACTACAACACTTCTTTTAAAACTTGAAGTGTTAGCAAAAGTTTTGATACAACTCGAGTTATGAGTAGCAGAACTCGAGTGTCGAAGTATGAAAATCTTTTGAACTTCAAAACTTCTTTAAAAACTTGAAGTTTCAGCAAAAGTGTTGCTGAAACTTGAGTCCTATGAAAACAAAACTCTAGTATTGAGTCTAAAATTTGTCTTCAAGCTGAATACTTCAAGTGAAACTCGATGAACAATGAAAGTGATGATTTTAAATACTTAGAACTTGAAGTTTTAGAGTATGACACTCGAGTATTGAAGAACTTGCAAAGTTTTAGTTAACAGAAACCTATGTAAACTTGAGTTTTACTGTTTATAACTCAAGTATTGACAAAACTTTTGTTAGAACTCGATGAGCATTGAAAGTGTTGTCTCAAATTAACTTACAATCACTCAAGTTTCCTTACAATCACTCAAGTAATGAGAAAACTTCCAAGCTTTATTTCCAAAACTTGAGTATTAACAAAAGTGTTCTGAATTATTCTCTATTATTTCTTCAAACACTCGAGTTTTGTTATTTATCACTCAAGTACTCTTTTACTGACAGTGATTCAAAGTGTCAGAACCTTTCATTATTCTCAAATCTTTCCTTCTTTATACTTCATTTATTTGAATCTCATCTGTTCTCATAAATGCTCATTTATTTTAATGATTAACAAAGTATGGAACGTCTGATTGCCTCTCCAGAAAAGGATTCAACGGACGTAATCATAGAGACGACCACACTTTATGTCAGAAGCATTTAATGCGAGAAGTTGAACGAAGAGGATGAGAGTAATGGAAACTTGAATGTTTCTAATGAACATTTATTACTTCCCAACTATAAAAAGAGAAGCATTCAAGTCTAGAAAGCAAAGAACACAACTACGGGAATATTCATTTATTGTTCTTCATCTACCTTCTCTGTTTTCATTTTCACGCTCATAAATACTTCAGTGTTCATCATTTAATTCTCAGAAAGGAGAATATTCGTATTCAAACATTGAATCTGTGTGAGTTACTCAAGATTAGAAAATCTTGAGTGTAAAAGACACGAGCAAAAGTGTCAGTGGGTTGAATTAAGTTAGGAAGGGGGAGAGTCTTCCTTCATTGTTGTTGTAATATTTATTGATTAGTGAATTTGAAAAGCTCATTGGATTTTGAGGACTGGATATAGGTTAAGTAGACCGAACCAGGATAAATTGCTATGTTCATTATTCTTCTCTCTCTTTTATCTTCAAAGTTTGCGAAAAATTTAATTAGACCAATTCATCCCCTCTCTTGGTCAAATCCTATTCTAACAATTTTAACATCATTTAATTGTAAAATGGTGAATGAATTATCATTTTTCGTTAAGTAAAACTAATGGTGTTAATAGTAAAGGACTAAAAGTGCACTTTTTAAATTTAAATGATCAAATTGAAATTTAATATAAATTCAAAGAACTAAATATATACTTTAACCTTAATTGATTTTATTTGAGAGTGTATGAGTAAGTATTTCTCTTCTTTTGAACCTAAAATCAAAGTTGACAATCCAGAGAGAACCAAATAACACTAGAATATGTGGAATTTTATGAAATTAAGTTTATTTTAAAATTTTAAAATAATCAATGTGTTGATCTTAATCGCCTTATAAGCTTCGCCTCCATGGTTCGATGAGTTCAGCTAAAGCAACTCGAGAAGTCCCTCCTTCCCTCAATGCGGCTCCTGCTTCATCCTTCGCAGCCTCGACTCGCTTCCTAACCAACTCACCTTTCTCCGATTCCATCAACTCAGTGACTCGCTCTTCTACCTCCGTCGCGTCAACCAATCCACCCTTTTCCGACGACTCCCGCATCCACAGCGCAATCTTCATCTCCTCCACCATCATCACCCTATTGAACCTCTGCTCCGCGTACAGAGGCCACGCTACCATTGGCACACCGGCGACCACCGCCTCCAACACCGAGTTCCACCCACAATGGGTTACGAACCCACCCACCGCCCTGTGATTCAAAACCTCAGTCTGTGGGGCCCATTTCTTCACCACCATACCTCTTCCTCTAGTCCGATCCATGAAACCCTCCGGCAGTAAGAAACCCAGATCTGGGTCAACCTGCGACGATACTAATACATTATGAGTTTTCTCCGACGATGGATTCCTCACTACCCACAAGAATCTCTGGCCACTCCTCTCTAATCCAAGGGCTATTTCATGTAATTGTTCTCTAGGGAACAATCCCAAACTCCCGAAAGACAAAAACACAACGCTTCTCTGAGGCTGTGAATCTAACCATCCAAGACACTCATGCTCCGCAGCTTTTCCTTTATCATGAGCAATCAAAGGGCCC
>QFDD01003526.1:0-14869 GCA_006871305.1 Vachellia collinsii
GGACTCAAGTGATAGCTTGAGGTTTTTATCTAGACTTAGAGAGTTATCAACTTCCATATCATTTTGAGAGCAATGACAGCTGATTTCCACCCACCAAGGGCCTATCTATACATATCTTCAATTTAACCCAACCATTCCACTGTTAAACCAAAAATACCAAAAAGATTTACTTCTTGCATTGTTTTGTCATAGCACTACTGTTTTCATAAACCAAAACCCCCTTTTTTCATACCCAAGTTCAGCATGGTTTTCATAACCAATTTAGACTAGGTTCATCAATAAACAGCTCCTCGAGAAGAACGATTGGTTGCCACTATACTGCATTAATTTTGTGCAACCATTTTGCATCGAACCGGAAGGCGACAGTCCGCGTGCGATCAGCAACCGTTACCAACCTCCCATTTTAATCCTAAGATCACATCATCCCAAACTGCGACAACACTTTTCCATAAATAGGAGGAGTTTTGTGTTTTAAAACTCTGCTCTAGCCCCCCGTTTAAGTTGTATTTAGCTCGAATGACCTTCACCCAGAGTAGATGAGGTTGGGTGATTATCGAATAGGCTAGCTTCATTAGAAAAGTAGAATTCTGATCTCTAAGGTTCTTCAAACCGCATCCTCCGCAGTGTATCGTTTGGCACATGGTGTCCCAAGGCACTAACGAGATGCCTCTATGGGTCTCAATGGTACCCCATATAAAACGAGTGATCATACATTGTATCCTGTCGCAAGTAGTAATGGGGATTCGAGTGGTCTGCATGGCATACAAAGGGATCAAAAACAGCACAGATTGGGCAAGAGTCATTCGACCGGCCAGAGAGAGAGTTCTAACCTTCCATCCGGTTAGTTTGTCCTGAACCTTCTCTTCAATATAGCGGTAGGTATCTTTGGTGACTCTTCTATGGATTAAGGGAACACCTAGATACTTTCCGAGGTTATCCGTTCTCTGGAATCCCATGATGTTGCAGATCTCGATAGTTGTCTGCGGGCTCGCATTCTTGGAGAAATAAAGTCTTGATTTCACATTACTCACCTTGTGCCCTGATGAGTCACAAAATTCAGCTAGTATTTGACTGATAAGATGAGTTTGTGACTTCTCGGCAGTGCTAAACAAGATCAAATCATCCGCAAAGAACAAATGGGAAAGCAATGGACCCTTTCTACCTAAACGAATTGGCTTCCAGACACCCTTGTTTACCTCTGAGCAAATTTTTTGAGATAATCTTTCCATACATAAGACAAAAATATATGGAGAGAGGGGATCCCCTTGACGGATTCCTCTTTGAGGGTAGAAGACATGCGAGGGCCGGCCATTCCACAAGACTTGCATTGAAGAGGAAGTGATACATTCATAATGACCGATACAAGTCGAGATGGCAAGCAGGAATCATGCAGGGTATCAGCAATGAATTCCCAGTTGAGTCTATCGAAAGCCTTTTCAAGATCAACTTTGAGAGCCATCCATCCTAGTTTCCCTATTTTTTGCCGCATGGAGTGGATTACTTCTTGAGCGATGATGATATTATCTATGATATTCCTTCCCTTGATAAAGCTAGATTGGTAAGGGAGGGTGATCATTCCCATAATCGGTTTAAGCCGAGAAGCTATGATCTTCGTGACAATTTTATAAATCGTTGTACATAAGCTAATCGGCCGAAACTCCTTCATAGATTGAGGGCTTGCAACCTTTGGAATCAGGGATATGAGAGTTCGATTAAAGCTCGGTTGGATGTCGCCTCCTTCAAAGATAGCTTTAATCTCTCTGAAAACTGAGTCACCCACCAAATCCCATTGAGACTGAAAGAATAGAGCATGAAGACCATCTGCTCCTGGAGCTTTTAGTGGGCTCAAGTCAAATAGTTCCTGCTTGGTTTCTGCCATTGTGACAGGAGCATCTAAGAGTGCTAGATAATTATCAGTGACTGAAGGAAACTGACCTGAAGTGGAATATTGCGGAGGACGAGTATAATCCAAAGAGTAAAGGTGTTGAAAATAGGATGTTGCCATCTCACTGAGCTTTGATTGATCTGCTTCCCAGAGTCCATTGTCATCTTTGAGCATAAGGATGCGGTTTCTTCTTCTTCGTGCTAGTGCCTTTGCATGATAATAGCGAGTGTTTCGATCACCATCTTTAATCCATTGGCTCCGAGACTTTTGCACCCACAGTAACTCTTCCTGCAAACAGATGGTTTCATATCCCCTTAACAAGGATTTTTCCTACTCCACAAGATGATCAGAGAAGGGGTTAAACTCCATGTCACGCTGGACATAGTTGAGTCGGTGTCGAAGAGCCTGTTTCTTTTGACCAATGCTACCGAAGACCTCAGCGTTCCATCTTTCGGCATTCTTTATAAAGTTGGAGATATTGGAAGCAAGGTCTTGATTACTCTCCCAACATTTGGCAACCATATCACGAAAGCCAGGATGTGAGATCCAAGAAGCTAGGAAACGAAAAGGGCCATGTTTGGACATACTCTCACCACATGGCTTGATTAGGAGGGGGCGGTGATCACTCTTGATCCTTGGGAGATGCATGACGATGGTATTGGGCTGATCCATAAGCCATTTGTTATTACCCAGTGCTCGGTCCAGGCGAACCATCAGGTCTCCCCTTTTCCAAGTAAATTTTGGACCTGAGAAGCCTAAGTCCAGTAAGCCCGCAGAATGAATAAAAGTTCGAAATGCCTTATTACTAGACTTCCCACTACAAGAGCCTCCTCTTCTTTCCTCCGCAGTTAGAGTGGCATTAAAGTCACCTGCAAGGAGCCAAGGAGAGTTAATGTTGATATTCAAGTTGAGTAGAGATGTCCATAGTGAGTCCCTGAGTGAGTGGTTGGGACTTCCATAAACAGCTGTGAACAATATACAAGATTCCCCCGTATGATTACTGATAGAAGCATGAATGAATTGCTTATGATAGCATAGAACTACCACTACCACTGAGTCTTGCCAAAGAAGCCATATCCCTCCAGAGAAGCCTGTAGCTTCAATTCTATGAGAGTTTGGATAGCCTATCCTGCTAATAACTTTATCAGCCTTTATACCCGAAATTCTTGGTTCCACAAGCACAACAATGTCTGGCCTATATCCGTGTAGCATGGATTTGAGGGTCAGATAAAACCGATTGGAGGCTGCCCCCTGGCAATTCCATACAAAGATTGTTTTATCCATGGGGGTGAACGCTTAGCGCTCCATATCAGAGCTGTCATAGGTTGTATCATCGTCAAAGCCAAACTCGCTAGCTTCTGCATAATTTCTCTCCTCATCAGAGTTTAACGAGGCACCTAACGCTTCGGCCAAAGCTTTGGAAATCTCCTCTGATGGGGTCCTTACTTCTTTGGACTTGTGTCGCGTGTTTTTAATAGTAATGGCTGGTTGAATTTTGAAGCCGCCTTTGGAAGAGGGGTGACCCACACGAGGCTTTGGAGGGGGCTCTTTATATGATCCATCTTGATTGGGCTCATGACTAAGTGGCCCAGTTGATCGTGCTTGGTCCGCTAGAGTAGCTTGGTCGTTTTGTGGCTCCGAAAAGACTATAGCAACATGGTTACCTGAGGTGAGCGTCGTAGGGACACGTGATTCTTTGTAGGCGGCTGAGTTGAAGATTGTTTCAGAGGATGTCGTGGATTTATTCTTCTTGGGGGTTCCGTTGGGATTAATCTTTTTGTCTTTTCCCAACATTGACCGAGCAGAGTTGATCCTTTTTTGCTTGCCATCACGGTTGTCAGGCTTAGGAGTTGGGACAGAGTGGGTGCTGATATCTGATGAGACGTTGCTGTCCTGAGGAGTTATCATAGTATCCGAGGTAGATAAAATACCAAAATGGTTACTGCCATTTTCACCAAGGAGGTTACTGTCTGCAGTATCCTTTTTGCTAGCTCTATGAAACCTTCCTCCACGAGGAGGCACCTGCATCCATGCGCCAAACAGCTGCTCTTCACGTGCTTTGAACTCACGCTCCTTTGCCTCAGCCACTGCCGGATTATGCTCCGTCAACGATGCTGCCATTGATGGAGGCGAAGGAGAGGAAGGAGAAGCCGAGTTTTGCTGCAATGACTTAGACGGACATGAGGCTTCCAAGTGGCTGTACCTACCACAATGATAACATATCGTGGGCAAACCTTCATATTCCACAAACTGGGTCACACCATCAAGCTTGAGCATGGAGACAAGAGGTTTCGTTAAGTCAAGCTTCACTGCCAGACGAGCAAACCTAGCTTTATCCACACCCTCTATATTATAGTCAATCTTGATGACTTCCCCGATGACCTCTCCTATGGCTTGAAGGACACTCTTGTGATAATAATGATAAGGGAGGCCAAGTAGTCGGACCCAACCAAAAACTTGTTTTATCTCTAGGTTGGTTGGAGAGAGAGAGGGATGCCATGGATGAACTGTGAGATAATGACCGAGCACTACCCAAGGACCCCCTAGCATAGCGTTCTGGTAATCCACCTCATTCTCCAGTTTCACCATGTAGTAGCAGCCTTCTAGCTCCGTGATTTTGACTTGTCCAGTGGGACGCCACAAGTTGAGAATTTTAGCCTGGAGAGTATCCTGACGTACAAAGCGACCTAAGGGCTTCACTATCACTACATAACGCATACAATGGGATATAGCACTCTTAATGCGTTGAGAGAAGGTTATGGAAGGTATGAAGCCCTCCATATGCACTGTGACATCGCCCTGCTCCAGCGTAAATTCCTCCCTGGCGGTTGGATGCTTCATATCACTAGAGGCAGGATGGCCGAGAAGAGTGTCCCTGAAGGACGCTCCACTTGAAAGCGGTCGAGGGTCTACGTTACTACCTTCCTCCATGACAGCATTTATGTCGTCATTGAGTGGAGCTTCAGAAGCATGATTACATGGTTCATTTGGCTCCTTCATTTCAGCATCAGTATCGGGCTCTACATCAGCCTTAAGCTTGACTTTTTTGTTTGTGTGTTGCTCCTCCTCGCTTGGCGAACGCTCTCCTTTGTTCGCAATGACTATTGGTAGGATTTGTTCCATAGCTCAGATTGCTCCGCCACAGTAGGTGGTGGTGCAGTTGATCAACTTCTTTACTCAAACAAGGTTTTATATTGTTATGGTTCAGTGAAAGCTAATTTTTTTCTTTTTTTTTGTTAATGTGATAACTCTCTCTTCCAGGGTGAAGGGGTAAATTTTGATTCATCATGTTGTGAGTAACTTGCTCCTTTCACTAGATCCAACCCCTATTGGTAGATGAGATAAAGTTTGTACATGAAACCAATTTTCCCACTAAGCATTTATACATGAAATCAGTTTTTCTTGCTAAGCAAAGATTTTAGTAGGGAGAGTTAGCTATATATGAACAATTCAAATTTGATATGAACAATTTATATTTAATTTTTTAAAAGGCCATACTTTGTTAAAAAAAATTATTTTAATAGGTATAAAATCTAAAATAAAGATAGTATCTTAACTATTATTTTTTAAATGATGTTTTATTTAAAAACGCATCATTTTAAAAAGATTAAATATGGACCGTTCAAATTAAATTTGAACAATTCAAATATCATAAACTCTCCTAGCTAAGCATTTTTTGCTTGGTTGGAAAGATGGTAACTGTATTGGGAATATCCACCTAGTATAGAGCTGCTAAGAAAACTACAGATATAGGGCTTGTTTGGATAAACAGTGTCAGAATTAACTTTTAGATAGAATGAATTTTGGAAGAAAAAAATTGGATAGAAATTAGATGATGTGATATGATTTATATTTAGATTATAAGTAACAAAAGTAATTTTATGTAAAAAAGTAAAACTTGTTTTAATTTATGTTTAAGAAGTAAGTTTTAGTCGAAAATAACTTAAAAAAATATGAATATAATTAAATAAAGGATATAAATCTCATTAAATAATACATATGTACATACGTACACACACATACACTTTTATATACTATGATAAATTTAGGACAAAAAATAAAATGATAAAAATAATTAATATGTATATATATTATATTTATCTATTGGTACATATAAGTATTTCATGTGGCTCTTACATTAATAATCAAAGGATGTATCTCCTCTTCTTCTTCTTTTATACTCCTCTCTCTTATTTCTCTCTCCTATTTTCCTTACCCTAATGCAAGAAGCTGCGCCAAACATGCTAATAGGCATTATTTAATTAGATAGTCCCCGCACGTTTTCACACGTTTCCAAACGTGTTATTTTTTTGTGCATCTTTACAATTTTCTCAATAATAAGCGTTGATTATGATTAGCCAAATAAATATTATTAGTAGTAAGAAATTGGAAAACTATGTACATGTGTGAGATGGACAAATAAATAGCCAAATAGTTCAAGAACGAAATATTATAGGTTTGGCTCCACATTTTTGGATCACTTTTGTGTTTCATCAAAACTATTGGTCTATATTTACTTTGTAAAACATAAAATTAATTCCTCTGAAGAGGGTATATGCATCTAGCTCGTTGGATTGTCACATACATTTTCCACATGTGACCCATCCATAAAAAATTTTAACCATAAATTTTTATCAAGGATCCCATCCTTCAATTTTTTTTAATGTGATTTATTATTTGCAAGGTAAATATGCTAGAAAAGCTATTCCAACTTATATAAACGTATTTTCCTAAAGAACATTTTAAATACGCTCATCACTATATGCTCGCTAAAATGCTTCTATGAATGGCCTCAAGATCCCAGTTGTAACAAATCATGAATCAATCTCACTAACCAAATCATTCGATGGATGTGATGCTCCACAATCAGTCAATAGTATATGCATGGCGTCCAAAGATTCCGATGGTAGATGATGATGCATATAACCAAGATTCCGATGGGTACCCAACATATCCATACCCCTTGGTCATCCTCTCTATGATTTGTCACGGATCCATCAACATCTACTTGAACATATCCTGATGATGGGCTCTTCCAATTGCAAATTCATCACTCTTCTTGGATTTAAGAAACAGGGGACATGTTTGTTTGTATTTTCTGCTTTATTCCTTTCAAAACTGTTTTATAAAATTATTTTCAAAAACAATTTAAAAAAATAAAAAAATCTGTTTGGATGATTGCTTATAAAAAAATTATATTTAAAAATAATCATACACATATTAGTAGGTGAAATTTCAATGATAACACAACTTCTTGAATCGAGAAAAAGTCATCAAATGGATAATAAAGGATTTCCAATTTTTCTACACAAAAACTAAAATGCAAAAAAAAAAAAACTTGCTTTTTTTATTTTTTAAAAACAATTTTCTTTTTAAAAAAAACAACTAAAAAGAAGAATACCCCAGACATTTTTTTTTCTTGTTTTTAAAACAGAAAAGTTAAAAATAGAAACAAACACCCTTTGGTGTTTAAATCCTCCAATCTCTACTCCCTCCATAAAGTGGAAGATACACATATTGATTTACGAATTAGGTTGGTAGTGGGTTCCTTTAATGAATTGTTTGTAGGCAGCATATAAATTCTCAAACATTGAGTGGATTTTCAATTCTTTTATAATATTGTACTCATTATGTTGGCAGCAACATTTGCAAATAAACAGTTAATCCAAATTTCTATCCTTAAGAGCTATTCTGGAAGTACCGGCAAAGCAAATCACAGTATTCCGCAAAATTAAACAAATCTTTCTGTAAGAATACAAGGAAACAGAGCTAACGGAATGTAAGATAACTCAGTAAGGCACAAGAGAATGCAAGAAGAGGAAGAGAGGAGTACAAAGCTTAAGTACTGTGTACAAAACCTTTTATTAGAGCACCTTTTTTTCCGAGTGAAAAGGAAATATATTAATGGTAAAAAGTTACATCATGAAGAAGAAAAATAGGCTGGTACCCATATATTTACAAGGTCTTAAAAAAAAATTAATCCAGATGCAACTGGTTATAAGAATCCTTAGCAAATACAGTATGTTCGCTTAAAGCTAAAGCTTCGCTAATTAGACTATGGACTTGAACAATCTCTTGGCAAAAAAGATGGTGATTCCTAGTGTCCCAAAGTTTCCAACAAACGATTCCAAAGATGATACTCCATTGGGAGCCCCGCTTAGTTGAACGAAGGTTTTCCTGGAACCAATCATTGAAAGAGCCATCCTGAAAAAGAAGGCTGGAGATGTTGTGGGACGAGAAGATGCCAACATGCAATAGCTAGATTACACTGTTGCAACACGTGGTTAGCCCAGCAGATTTGACATCGATTTGATGTGGTCATGTGTCTTCACAGTCGTTCACAATTGGTGAGAAGCTTGTTTCGCAAACCAAGCCAGAGGAAATTAAAGTTCTTATTCATTGAGCTCCCGGCCATTGCCATGCTAAACTCCATTTTCCATTTTCCTCATCCCAACTGCCTTCCATGAGTAATTGATAAGTGGACTGAACAGTGAAGTCACCCGTACTCATGAGACGCCAGGTACATTCATCTCTTGGCGCCGAGACTACAGGAGGTGGTATCTGAGCAATCTGAAGTAAAACATCTCTAGATTGACTAAAGCATCACTTATAGGCAACAAGCAACTCATGGTTTTCTCTCCAAGAATCACCATGTTTAATGAGATTAAAATAGGAATATTGACGTTGCTCAAAATTCTGAATATTGCCTAATAAAAGCTATTGAAACTACATACATTGATACAATCAAAACATATTAAAGTCATTCAAATACTTGGGCAAATAAATTTCAGCAATCAAGGCATTAAAGTCTGATTCCAATGTATGGATTTTCCATTTAAACCATGCAAAGCGTCCAACACATATTATGTATATTAAAGGCAATAAAATATTGATTCAAAAAAATATGCTTATGAGTTCAATCCTTTCAACTTTCGGATTTTGCAATTAGAAGCTAGAAAAATAATAATTTTCTAGTCTATGCTTGATCCAAAATAATATTGTGTATTTGTACTATAATCTTTAATAAAAAGTGTCTAGTATACATTTAACTCATGCACAAGAGTAAGGAAAAATTACCAGATTTGTCATCAATAACTTTTATTATGCACAAGCCACTTCCTTGTCTTGGCTCATTTACAAGTTCAATATTACATTTTATTACATATTCACTTAGACCTCTATAATTCTAATTTATGTGTGACTCTTTCTTTGACACATCTATACAAATATTACAACATTGTCTACACTAATTCTTCCAAATCATGCCGCGCACAAAGACACAGAGAAAGTTTCCTTGAATTAGGCTCATTGCTCATGTTCCAATTCAGCCACACTGGTAAATCACCACTAAAAGACACAGAAAAGTAGTCAGGATTACTCAAAGACAAACCACACTCTCTATTTGCACTTTGCAAGATTCTTGATCCTCTATTTCGATTCTTTAAAGGAGGTGGGTGTTGAGCAATTCTTTCAAGGACTTGAACTGCTTTGGTCTGGTTTGTTTCCCAAGCACGAGGATTGCTAGAAATTGTTGAATTTTCTTTGTGGTGAGACTCTCGTATGGGAAATTAAGTAATTCTACTACAATGTGCAGTTCTGGTTGACACTGTCTATCTTCAAAGATCATTCCCAAAAAACTCAATTCTTGATATAGCAATTCCTCCTTTTCTAACTGAGCGCATGGTCCCATATTGTTCCACGATTTTTGTATTTGAGACAACAGGGTTTAATGAGATTCCTCATCTTGAGGGAGCAGGGGGAATCCTAAAGTACAAAAACAATTAATTCACTAGAGAACACATAATTCAATGACAATGGAACTAACACATTGAGATCTTAGACCAATGGTACTAATAGCACTGCAAAAAACAAGACTCTTAACAATGACTTTTAACAGCGACAAAGAAAGTTACTGTTGAAAGTTTGACCTTCTATGGTGGCTTTGGAAATGACCACTAAAATAATATTCTGTAACAGTTTTGTTAGTTACCATTGAAAGTCATACTTTATATGGTGACTTTTCAATCACCGCTGAAAACCAGACTTTTAGCAATGAATTCTTGCAGTCATCGTAGAATGCCATTATATTTTCAACGATGACTTTTTCTGTCACCGCTAAAGGCAAGACTTTCAATGGTGATTTTTTTCATCCTGTTGAATGCAAGACTTTTAGTAAAAACTTTTTCAATCACCACTGAAGGCAATACTTTCAACGGTGACTTTGTCCATCATTGCTCAAAGTCATACTTTCAGCGATGACTTTTTTTAATTGTCACTGAAGCCCATACTTTAAGCATCAACTTTTTTCAATCACCGTTGATGGTAATACTTTTAGTACAACTGTTTGCCCCTCCGTTAGGCAAGATGTTAAAAAACAAATTTCAATAGCAATTTTCTTATTAACAAAGAATGTAATTTTTGTTTAAATTTAATATTCAACATGTCATAATATTAAATATGTTATTGATGAAAATGGAATAGATAAGTAATCAGTTTTCATTTTCATATGTTTTATGCTTAAAACAAATTGTTCTACGAATTTAATATGATGTTTGTATATATCTATATCTTCCCGCCATAATTTCACTCTCTCACCGACATGTTCAAAATTGAAGAAGACAAATCTAGTGATGATTGAAAGACCTAATCAATAATCCAACCACTCATATTTAAGGTTTTATGTGTTTTGAATGATTCTACAAAATCAACTCTATACTTGATCAAGATCATTCGGATTGGATTGAGCAAACATTAATCATTTTCCATGAAAATTCTGAGTGAGATTGAGGATTCAAATGGCAAATCATAATCATCTAAAACAAAAAAGTCAACACATTTAGAACCTTCACAAAAAGTTTCAACTCAATTTAGTAGGACATCACATTTCGATTATTACTTTTAGAAGATGCCCTTTCTTATGTATTATTATAGCTTCAAAGAGACTTTTTAAGTTGTTTTAAATAAAAATACATTTTACCAAACGTTAAGTAACATAAAATGTGACTTGTCTAGTATATTAAATTATATGTGATTCTTTACGCTCTCTCAAACCTCCACCAAAATAACCTTATTTTAAAAATATTAAATATAATCCCACTTTTGGTATAAACAATATATTTATATCATGCTATATAATTTTTTTATACAATCTTGAAACATAATATGAATCATAATGTCAATTATTAGTTAAAAAATATTTTAAAAACAGAAAACATATTATAAATATTTACCAATAAACTTGTAATTAATTTTATAGTAATTTCTTATTTTCTGTATGTATAAATTATATTCAATATAGTTATATGAGGTCAATTGATTTTTAACACTATTTTAAAATAAAAATAAAATATTTTTAACAATTATCAGTATATATGATTTACTCTATAATTGACGTGCTTTTTTATTATCTTATGCAACTTATTTTTTTAATATCATGCATTAACAAATATTTGTATGCTAACTCATTTATTAAATAAATAAAAATTAATGTGTTAAATTAATAATAGTATTAATTTTATGAATATTTTAATTTATTCAAAAATAACATTATAGATATTATATTAATATATACACGTTAATGAAGACATATTCACACACACATATATATATATTCAAATATTATAAATAATATATAGATATAATATAAAAATAATATTTAATAATAGAAATAATATTTTATAATATTTAATATTTAAGATGTGTGGATAGTTAAATCATATATCAATATCAATGTTTGTGTTGTTTTGTATTATATATATTTTTGCAATAATTATGGGTAGGTTCTTACCAACCCAATGGTAATGAGCATGGGCACACAATAATGAGGTCTCAAATTCAAACCATGGAAGAGACAAATTGATTTGATAATTTGGTAGATGACATGTGACGCGAGTGAGGTGACATATTTATATGTGGTGGCATTTGGTGTTCAGGGACTAGTGGTGATTTGACTTCAGGTGTGTAACACCTTCTTTAGCTTACTTTATTTTATATTAGAGACCGTTTATGAACCACTTTAAGGCTTCTAATACTTATAATTAACTAACCAAGTAAAATTTTAAACCTTTTTTAAAATTACTATTCATCAATACTGTTCACTTTGTAAAAGTGAAACTTTTGGCACACTTTGAAAATCCGTAACTAGTTCTAAAAAAATCAAAATTGAGTAGTTTAAATTTCTAAATGAAGCTTGTTAAGTTCCTTGCAAAGAAAAAATATCCGTTTGTACAATTTCTTAACCAAGTAATACAAAATAATTCGTGAAAAAAGTACTATTCATTTGGTTATTTCCCAAAATTTTCGATTTTTCTTCTAACTTTGGACAATCATAATGTTCTGCACAAAATTCCAAATCAAGCAAACTTATACTCATTTTAAAGCTTGCCATGTGAACTATTTATCTGGAAAATTTCAAAGAAATTGGACTTCTTTTACTATAGTTCACTATTACCTTAAATTATAGTTTTAACAAAGGTGTTGGTCCCTTTTGTTACCTTTTAAAACATGTTCCTTTCTTCACTTTTCATGCATGCTTTTCTTTAACACAATTCTCTAACTCTTCTAACATGTTCACATGCCACTAACCATACATCCCAAGTTGTTGAGGTTTAACATACACGTTTTCAAAACTCAACATACATAATATATACAACATAAATAGGCCTTTCTTGCAACTTGAAGACATTAGGCTTCTTCATGTATCCATCAACATGCTTTTGCCTTTATTATAAACTTGGCCTAGGAAATCTTAATTTTGGAAAAGTGTGATTTCAAAGAAATCTCCATAGCAAAATCACTATAAAAAACATTAATATATATGATTGTCATACAACTACAAGCTAGCCATGAATGCATGAATATATATTGTTACCACTTGAAATTTAATGTGAAAATTATCATGACATGTTATACCAACACAAATGGCACATATTTAGCAAACAAACATGGCAGCATTCATCAAAAACAACCATGGACAATATTAATGAAAAAGATGGTAACTTTGCTACCTTTATTCTTTAACTTTTCTTTAACTTTAGATTTGAACTTATGAACTTCCTTCTTACTTGTCACAATCTTTCCTTTGCAATTTCACTTCCTACATATAATATAATACAATTGAAATTAATGACAAGCTAATACCAAGCATTAAAACACACCAAACTTGCCAAAACTCTTATTGAGTCTTAAGAGCTCTAAAAATCTTAAACTTGCTAAAATTGATTTTAATGCTTTTAAAATTATTTTCTTACTTATATCCTGTACAATTTTGCATTCTAAATCTAATTGAAGCATCAAAGTCAACAAAACTCATTTCTTCCTCAAAATCTCCATCTGGCCGAAATTCAACAATAAAGAGGGAAAAATGTGATTTTCAATTTCCAACTTCCTCATACATGCATGAGCTTTTATAAGGGTTCCATGGTAGGTCCTATTCTTTAATTAATTTTTCAATGCAGATTCATCCCCAATTCTCCCTTATTGTATTGCTGTTTGCTTTTGTCTTTACGTAAGAAACTCTCAGGATATGTTTTTTTTTTTCTTTTTTTAGCCAGAAATCTCGAGTTCTAGAGCTAGTAAACGGGCCAGCCCACCTATAACGGGCTGGCCCGCCGAAGGGAGGGCTTAAAACACCAACTTATATATGGGTTGGGAAAATCCCAACCTAGCCCGCCAACCCGTCACTTTTTTTTAAATTTATTTATTTAATTTTTTTATATTTTTTTACTCATAATATTTTTTAACTTACACTTAAAATATCTTTTTTGTTTGTTTCAATACCTCAAATGAAATTTTTTTTATAAATTTAATTAATAAAAATACATCATAATTTGAACATAAAATATCTAATTCAAATTTTATATAATACAACTTAAAGATATATAATACACTTTATAAGATTGGATTTAAACTAAATATAAACTAATCAAATTATCAATAAATATTTAATATTAATTAGGTTTACATTATGATCAGATGTTATCCACATATCTTTTATAAAATAATTTTAATTTTTTAAAAATTAAAATTAAAAAAAAAGGTTGGCGGGCTAACCCGCGGGTTGGTAGGTTAGCCCGCCACGGGTGTGGGTCAAAAAGACCCACATCTAAATGGGTCACTTTTTTTTTCAACCCAAACCGTTAAGGGTTGACGGGCCCAACCCTCATATTACTGGTTCTATCGAGTCCTGTTGTAACTTTACCTTTCTCTTTAGAGAGATGTTTTTTTCAGCGAACTGTGACTGACAATTTTGATTCATTACTGCCGGCAAGCATAAGCAAGATAAATAGTTGTAGTAGTCGTCATTCCAATTTTCAACTGTCAGTGCGAAAGTAATTTTAGTCACACATGCTTATAGAAAAAGGAGAGAAAATTTAAGTTTTTTTTAACTTTCCATAAGAATATTTAGGTGTTTAGATTTAAATGCTTAGTTTTTAATGAAGTCGTAAGAATTAAAATTACAATTTAAAAATAAATTAAAAACATTAATAATAAGAATTTGTAACTCAAATGATCATTACAGCGATGGAGCTAGCTACTTCAACAAATAGATATAAATTAGGGTTAATATAATATTTCATCTATCAAATTTATTCTCACTTTTATTTTAGTCCATTAACTTCAAATAAGTAGTTTTGATTTTTAAAATTTCATTTTGCTGAAGATATTAATTTCTATAATCTAATAAAAATCTTGGCTATTTTACCTCAAGGGTCAAAATCCAAAATTAAAAAAAAAACTCGAGGCACGAGAAACTGTATTAAGAGTACAAATTAACATGAATAAATTGTACATACAGAAGTGTTCAAAGTGGCATAATAGCTGCGTTTGACATGAAAACGAAGGAGGATATGGAATTAAAGTAGCGAGCACTACTTTTGTAATTGTACAAACACAGGAATAATAAGAAGCAAGTGATGAGTCTACTAAAAGAAGAAATACAGAGAAACTTGAGACCTTCATCACAAAAAAAAAAAAAAAAAAAAC
>QFDD01003527.1:0-21173 GCA_006871305.1 Vachellia collinsii
ATTATAAAACTACATTCCTACTAATAAATTATTGATATAAGTCAAAGAGTCCAGCTCATACCTGAACTCTCAAGGGTTGAAAAACTCCCAATGTATTAAAAAAAGTCATAAATATAACATTTGTTAATATTTAGTTCAAAAACAAATAAAGATTTAACTACAAATAATGTTTTAAAAGCCCAAGCAGTTCAGGATTCACATGGTCCAATAGGTTAAACTAAAGGCGAAATTGTTGACAAAATAATTAAGTAAAAATATGATTAAAAAATAATTATATACATATTGTATAATAAATTTAATTGTCAGCATAATATAGTACCACAATATATGAAGTTTTTAATGAAATAATATCATATTGCTACAAATGGTCTAAAAATATATTGGAAATTTTGAAAGGATAGCTTTTTATATTTTTAAATTTTTTAAAATTTTTGGTGAAATCCAAAAAATCATTCGATTTTTTAAAAGTTTTTCTAATTCCTAATCTAATTCTAATGCCCCGTTTGATACATGGAAGTGTTTTTGTTGGAAGTAGAATTGGAATTGGAAGTGGAAATGGAAGTGAAAATGAAACTGGAACTAAAACTGGGTCTTAAAACGTTGAATGGTGTAATAGGAAGAAAATCTCACTTCCATGGAAGTGAGATCAGTTCCATGGGGTAAACTATGGAACCCATTTTGATGGAAGTCTCACTTTCATGGAAGTAGCTTCTAGCATACCAAACAACCCAATATGTGGATTCCACTTCCACTTCCAATTCTCCAACTTCAATTCCAGCTTACCAAACGAGGTATAAGTTCCGCTTAGCAACTCTTATTCAAGGATGTTTAACCATAAAAGTGGTTTTTTGCTCCAAATTGAGTTTGAGAAGTCCAGGCAGCAACAATCGAGTCATCCAGTCCAAGCTGATTCTTTAATCACTAAATACAAATCCCAAATGATACAAATGAAATTTATACCCAAGTGAAATTATAGGGGAGAATGACATAAAAGAACCTTTAGAATATAGAAAAGACAAATTAGATATCCAATTTGCTTAATTCCATATCAAATATAGTGTATCAAACATGAATATTGAAATTAAATGATAATATAATAGTGCACCTTTCTACATATTAAGCAAATTGGGTACCTTGATTTATCATTTCTACATTTTAAAGGTTTTTTCTGTCATTCTCCCAAAATTATATTGTAGGGTCCAATAATACAAGCATCCCTTTATTATATTCATATCCATATATGTCGGTAAAGGAGTTTGAATATTCTAACGGTCTTGATCATAAATTCCAAGTAGTGGAGTCCACACCCTCCATCATTATTTGTGTCAACAAGAACCCTAAATTATAACCTTACACATTGTCGACAAAACCTAATAATAATGAAGTTCCACATTTTCCTTCTATCCCATAATAGTATACTAATCAAAAGGAGGAATGCTTTGCTCATTCCAGAAGAAGTTGCCAGCATCAACAGAAGCTTTTACTTTAGCCAGCCTCTCAAAATTATTCTTGAAATACTTAGATCCCCAAGATGCTCTTGCTTCTTCATAGCTTGTGTTCTTATCTCTATTCACTCCCAAATCCAAGTCTCTATAATTCAAATAAGCAGCCCTCGGATTCTTCGAAACGTACGGTGTCATGTACTCAAACAATCTTCTCATCATCATCAAGTATTTCTCTGTATCATCATCATCATTTAAATCCCAATTAACCAAATATTGGATACCATATTTGATCCCACTCCTATGTGGAAATGGAGTTTCTGACTCTGAAATCTCACTCATTCTTCCCCCATAAGGTGTCAACATCAACAATGGAGAATTAATATTATTCTTCTCTGGTATCATCATCTTCCACAGCCCTTTTAAACCAGAAAGAGGAATAGGTTTTGTTACATAGTCAGATTTTAGTTTGAAACTTCCCTGAAATGTTTGGTTCCTACGAAGTAACACATCAATGGACTCGTTCACAGAGAAGCCAAAAAAATAAAGAACCGATTGAATCCAACTCATTTCTTTGCAGTTATTTCTCTTCAAACCCAATTCTTCAAAATCTTCACTCATCAAACTCACTGCCTTGTCAGCTCCTCCAAGATACAACCCTGTGAAAGAAATTGTAACGGTTCTATTAGAAGAAGATGAACCGTTCGTATTATTACCACTATTTCCAATTCCCATCACTGCGTGAAGAAAAATATCCCCAGGAAGCTTATCTGCAATATTCTGCCATTTCATGAAAGAAACTATTGAAGCATCTTCTTCTTGTTCAACAACAAAGTTTGTAGAGATATCAAATACTGATACTTTTGGAGGGACACGTACTATTTTAACTTTCCATGAAGTGATAATACCAAAGCTTGATCCACCGCCTCCTCGTATGGCCCAAAAAAGATCTTCACCCATTAATGATCGGTTCAAGATCCTACCTTTAGAATCTACAAGTACAGCATCAACAACGTTGTCAGCTGCTAAACCATATTTTCTGAAGATAGTACCGAAACCACCACCACTAACATGTCCTCCTATGCCAATTGTTGGACAGGTTCCTGCAGGGAAGCCATGGATATTGCTTGCTTTAGCAATTGCATGATACACTTCTCCAACTGTTGCTCCTGATTCAACCCAAGCCGTTTCCTCGTCTTCGAGGTTTAAAGTTATGGATCTAAGATTGAAAAGATCGATGATTATGAAAGGTTCTTGGTGATGGAAGGTAGTATAAGAGAGACCTTCATAATCATGGCCACCACTTCGAACCCTGACTTGTAAATCTAGTTGCTTTGAACAGGTTACTGCTGTTTGGATGTGGAAGATGTTATGTGGAGTGACAATAAGGATCGGTTTTGGAGTTGAGTTCTTTGAGAACAAGAGATTTCTTATGGAAGATTGAAGAATGGGTTGATAAGATGGGTTGTTAGGAGTGAATATGATCTGTGATGATGAAGTAGCAGTGTTATTATCAGGGTTTATTGTATTTGAGGAAAAACATTGAACAAAGCTATCTTTGAGGCTATAAGACAGAGAATTTGATGATGGCAAGATGGAGAAGATGAAAATGGTGATGAATAGAGGATGAAGCAAAGGTTTCTGAAATTTTAGTTCCATGGATATAAGCTAAGTTCAATGTGAGGAAAGAAATGGAAGGATATGTGTGTGTGTGTGAGATGCTTATGTAATAGTCTTGGTGAATAATATATACATCTGCATGTGTGCGTCATTTATAGGTTAGAAGTATTTTAGAATTAAAATTTTGGAACAACTAATTGGAATTTTCGTGCAAAACATGCCGAACAACTTGACTACTTTTAAAAGCTGACTCAATTTCTATGGTTGGAATTGTTGCAATGTTTGTCTACCTCTCAATATGCATATTGTAACAACCCAGCGCCCATATGAAACATCCTCTTCCATAAACCCAATAAATCCTCATTTACCTTAATTTTTCAAGTACAAATCAATTTCAAGAGATGCCCATCCAAATAAATAGTTTTGCCCAAATACCATTTCACAAAAAAAAAAAAAACCAAACTATGTCATCCACAATAAATTTTTCCCACTTAGAGAAACAATGGTTATCAACATAACCTCATCTAAGTGGCATATGCTACTCATAATTTGAAATTAACAATGGATAGTGATACAACAACATCCAAAATGAGCAAAATAATTTGAAGAGTATGCCTAGCCTAAATACATAGCAATATATATACATTTCCCACATTAATGTTTCAAAAAGAGGAGGCCCTACAACAGGTAGACACAAACTAGGCCTCTGACTCTTTTCCTTCCTATCTACCAGTACTGGGCCCTTTCTTGAAAAATTTTAAACCATGGGATGCGACGTAAAGTCCCAGTAACCAACAAATAATTCATTAAATATATAGACAGGGTTAAAAGAGGTTAAGCATAGATATGCTTACTAAAAGTATATTGCTATACAATTATAAACCAATAAGTGCTTGATTAACAATTAGATACCAAACATAATAATATCATCCAAATAGAGAAGTTGGTAGGAGAACAAAGTTCCATTTGAATATATTAGTCACCAAGTATATACCAACACAGTACAACATAAATTATACTCAATTCCCTCCACCAAACTTCCTTATATCACTTGATGTGGATTCTAACCTATTATGATAGGAGCCTTGGCTAGAGTCAACCATCATTATGAGGTAATGAGCCCCCTTTTGAGCCACCCACAACTGGGTCTAAGACTGGAAGGTGTCATCCTCTCTGTGGTCGCTCACAATTGGGTCCAAGACTCACGAGAGCTAACCATTCTCAAAGCTGCCCACAGTTAGGTCCAAGGCTTGAAGGTATAACATAATGTCAACCACTATGATTAATAGTGAAGACTATTGCTATGGACTTTAAGATTCACCAAATATATATCTTCCCAAACTCCATCACAAACAAAACTCCAACAACATAGTCACAACCCTTCTACAACACGTTCTCATTTATAAAGTAACATCACAGGATACGAATAATTAAAAACATTATTCATAGAAGTAAAATATTGTCCGCTTCACTAACAATTAATCAACATATTAAAATTAGTTCATAACAGTCATTTCATGTCAATTCACAATTGAATAATCATATATGGGTTTTAAAACCAAAATAATACTTACAATTCAAAAGATGTTTTGAAAACATCTTACAACCCATACAAAGCATATGATATAAATTAGATGTGGTTATCTCTCGCCAAAGCAAGTTGAAATACCACAACTATTCAAGCCCCAATGCTCAAGTCCTCAAAACACAATTAATCTACACAACAATAATTACACATCAATGAAGGAACAAACAACACCACCTCACAACACACACACACACACACACGAATTAAAAAAAACTTATTCCATTTTCAAACTTCAAGTCCTCTCGAAAAATCCTTACATTCGTACTCCTCCAAAATACCCAACATCAATATTTGCTCATAAACCTCAAATTTATTCCATTCAAAAGTCAATATCAACTTCAATGACATTTTCAAATCAAAATAACTTTCTCAACAAAATTTAGATTGGCCACAAAGTCCAAAATAATAATTGTTAAGTTTATAACAAAAAAATCATTATAAAATCTTAAATAGACTCAAATAAAAAATCTAAACCGATTAAAATCGTCTATAAACATTCATCTATATTTCTATAGTTTTGCATTGACAAAACTCAAAACTTCATAAAAACCCTAATCCAAAAATATCCTTCATCCGGCACAAAAATACTACCACTAGAAAGATAAAAATACCTATAACAAATTTCATGAAGGAAGAGAGTTGAAAATGAGAGATTTTGGTTATCTAAATGGTCCCCAAAACATGCCCTAGCAAAGCTCCTTGCAGTCGTCGGCAAAAGATGAAGAAAAGAAGAAGGAAGGAAGGAAGGAAAACACAAGAGAAGACGCGGGGTGGGGGTATTATCATACCTCCCATGTGACCAGCATATGCTAACTTAAACTCACTATCACTGACAGAAAGAGTTCACCAATGCGGAGTCCAGAGTTTACCATGGCAAAGTTGCCCCGAGACCAAAAAAGTAGCATGAAATTGACAGTTGACTACGACAAAAGTGACCTGAGAGGAATCCATGAAAATGAATGTTAGTTTGCCGTGATGAAGGGGACCGAGAGTAATTCTCACTTTTCAGCAATAGTTTGCTATGACGAAGTCCACAAACAGCAACAAAACAACAATCTCAAAATACAAGGTCGAGCTCTTATCACAAATGATTATCTCTTAATTATAAATAAATCCTAAAGTAAAATTTAGGATGTTACACCCTCCCTCACAGATACTATTCCTGTTTGCAGTCATAGCCAAGAACAGGGTTTTATTTCTCTAGATGCAGCTGTAGCCACCTAGAAAATGCGTTTACTAGGGGAAGGTATCTGCAGCCTTATAAAGCATGCTTTGTTCACCTTCCCAATTGATATGGTACCGACCAGAGGCTTGGCTTTGATACCACTTGTAACAGCCCAGCGCCCCTCCCTCTCAAATTTGTCTTTGTTTGCAATCATGGCCAAGAACAGGGTTTTGTTTCCCTAGGTGAAGCTGTAGCCACCCAAAAAACGCGTCCATGAGGGGAAGGTAACTGCACCCTAGTAAGGAGTGCTTCTATCTGAGGATCCTATGAGGGTCGATATGAAGTCCCATATCAATTGGAAAGAGTAACAAATCACGCCTTATAAGGATGTGGATACTTTCCTCTCGTAGACATATTTTCTAAGTAGCTACAACTGCATCTAGAGAAATGAAACGTTGCTCTTAGCTATGACTGTAAACATGGATAATATATGCGAGGAAGGGACGTTGGGTTGTTACAAATGGTATTAGAGCCAGGCCTCCAGTTGATGTACCAACGAGGACACTAGGCCCCTATGGGGGTGGATTTGAAGTCCCACATTGGTTGAGAACAGGAACAAAGTATGTCTTATAAGGATGAAAATACCTTCTCCTTATGGATGCATTTTATGGGTGGCTACAGCTACAACTAATCTTAGCATAGGAACAAAACCCTGCTCTTGGATACGGCTGTAGACAGGGACAATATCTGCGAGGGAGGGGCACTTAATTGTTACACATATCTTAATCTGCTGGATGGATTAAATTATTCTTAAGTTTGAAAATGGTGATGAATTAAAAATAATGGACTTCCTCCATGAAATGTGATATTTTTCTAGAAAATATCCTTATAACCTTATTATTACAAGGAAACTTGTTAAAAACTACTTTATGTGTGGATGCTTAGGAAAGGAAATTTAGTGATCGATTTGGTAATGAAGCTTTATTAAATGGGTCATGTCCCTTTGATGAGGTGTGAAGATCTTTGGTATAGTTGCAAGTTGCAACAAGTATTATCACTAGATTGCACTAATATTTGTTTGGATGCTGGTTGATTCAACTTTTAAAAATCATGCTTTTGAAATATATTTTTAGTCATTAGAAGCTTAATGATGCAAAACAGAAATACTCCACTTATAACAAGGAATTCTATGCCATTATGCACTTTTAGAGCATTGGAACACTAGTAGAAAAAAGCCTTTTTAAACCGTATAAAAATGACTTTTTAGACCACAAATTGATACGCTTTAAATAAGAGAGATTTAAAAAGTCAAGATCTTTTAGACCACTTATACATGCGGTTTAAAAAGTTATACTTTGCATGCGGTCTAAAAGTTTACCTTTTTTTAAAAAAACAAATTTCATCCTGCATGTTCAGATCCCTCGTGCACTCTCCATCATCGGACCACCGTGACCCCTCTATTAATGAAATCCCTGACCTCCTTCATACTTTCAAAGTTTGAAAATCCTTCTTCATGAAATCTCACATCATCATACCATTTTTTCTTCAGACTCAGTCACACAAAACCAGTACTATATCAGTGTATCTACAATTGTTTTTGAAGTGAAATAGTTTGAAACACAAATATCAATATAACCCAAATATTTTTAAAGCTTTCTGAAGCTCTCAGCTTGAAGAAGGAAGAGGAAGAATTCTTTAATGTTTATTTTTTCAGTTAACAAAAAAGTCTTCAACTTTGCACCTATCCGTTGATTTTTTTCACAGAAAAGAAGAGGAATTCTAACTCCTTAAATGGTGGCAGTGGAACCGTCTTTGAGCCACATGAGCTAAACCACCAGAGGAGGCAATCCCTTGAGGACGTCGACGATGGAGAAGGAGAACAATTTTCTCTGCTGGGCCACCGTTTTAGGGGCCTTATCTTGGAGATCGCCAATGAAAAACGATCAGAAAAGGCCTCGATGAAAATGCTGATTTGAGAGCAGCTGATGTAGCACCTGGGTCCAAGCTAGGGTAGGATCAGAACAATAGAAGATAATCGACAATGAAACGGAGGAAGAACAGAGAGCTGAACAATAATAAAATGTGTTGAAGCAGAAGGCGTTGTGAGCACAGCTTCTCTAACACGAACAAAGCTTCCCTTATTTGAACGATGAGTTCAGAACTAGAAGAGAGTACTGGTTTTTGCGGTGGGGGAAGCACAATGATAGAGGAGGAGGGAACAGAGCAAATGGGAGGGAAGAGATAATGGGATGGAGAGAGACAGGGACAGGAAGGAACAAGGGAGACTGCGTTATTTGACTTTTGAATTTTAAAAACTTTTAAATCGCATCAACAGAGATGTGGTTTAAAAAGCTTAAAATTTTTAAGTTTTTAGACCACACCTATAAAAAGAGCCATTTTTTTAGACCGCACTTATGAGGAGCGATCTAAAAAATCTTTTTTTTATACTGCACCTAAAAAAGGCTCTTTTTAGACAGCACCTATTAGGTGTGGTTTAAATAATTAAAAATTTATACTCTTATTTGCAAAAATGCCACTGATCATATTTTTTAGATCTTATTTTTTATATGCGGTCTAAAAGAGACGGTTTAAATAAGCATTTTTCTACTAGTGGAAGTATTGCATTCTACCCCAGAAGTTTGTCCAATACTCAGACCACCAAGCTCTCAAGTTTCTTAGCTCCCAATGGCACTTGAATGCCAAACATGCCATATGGATGGAACTCATTCAAGAATTCACTTTCATGGTTAAGCATCACCTAGGAGTAGAGATTAAGGTCACTAATGCCCTTAGCCAACATATCCACATCCTTAACACTATAACCGTCAATGTCATTGGGTTTGACATGTTAAAGGATGAATATGATGCATGCCTTGATTTCGATCTCATTTATCAAGAGATCATGGAGGTGACTTGCCATGATCATATCAACTTCTTGATTGTTGATGGCTACCTCTTTTGTGGATCCAAGCTGTGTTCCCCACACATTGATGCATGATGTCCTTGTATGATAACAACATGCATAGGGTTTAGTCTACCACTTGAGCATTCAAACGACTACAATGTTGGTTGAGGACAAATTTATTGGCCCTCCCTTAAATATCATGTGATGCAGATCCTTTCCCAATGTTGCATTTGCCACTCGGCAAAGGCTAATAAGAGAAACGCTAGGATGTACATGCCACTGCCAATCCCTGAGGCACCATGGAAGGACATTAGCATGGATTTTATTTTAGGGTTGCTGAAGACAGTAAGAGGACATGACTCTGTTCTGGTCATCGTTGACTGGTTCGTAAATATCACTCACTTGTGCCCTGTAGTAGGTCTATTGATGCCTCTCACCTTGCCAAACTATTTTTTTCAGAGAAATTGTGTGTCTTCATGGACTTCCTAGTACCATCATCTCAGATAGGGATGTTAAATTTGTTAGCTACTTTTGTAAAAACCTATGGAGGCTTTTTGGCACTCAATTGAAGTTTTCATTCAATTTCACCCACAGACGGATGGTCAAACTAAGGTAACCAACAAAAGCTTAAGTGATCTACTTTGAAGCTTAGTTAGGGATAAGCTTGGTAATTAGGATTTAGTCCTGCTCATAGTGGAGTTCACTACAATAACTCAACGAATAGATCCACCAAACTTAACCCCTTCAATTGTCTGCTCACCCCTCTGAGTCTGTTGAGACCTTTGCTCATCACCTTTGTGAACTTTGCGATATTCATGCTGAGGTTAGGCGAAGCTAGCCTTGACTAATAGTAAGTACAGGTCAGTTGATATTGCCCACTGCCATCAACAAGAGTTTGATGTTGGTGACCGTGTCATATCTTGCATACTCTAAGAGAGATTTCCAAACTACCTTTTAAGAAGTTACATGCCTATACTTCAGGCCTATTTCTTGTTATAAACAAGTTAGGGCTCAATGCTTATTTGCTAGAGTTGCCTTTAGATATATCTATCAGTCCAATCTTTAATGTTGAGGATCTTGTTCCCTATTAGGGAACTTTTGAGTCGTCCCCTTTGTGTTTTGATGACTCTGCAGTTACCCAAACCCACATTGCCCTAACTCAACAATTGCCCAGTGTTGCACCAACTTGTAAAGCCATTGATGTTGTGATGGATGAAAAAATAGTGCTTAACTCATATGGTTTTGTTAACCATTGCCTTATTTTCCGGAAGGGTTTCCTTAATGCAAACACCTCATGGGTAACCGACGATGAGTATCGTCGCATCAATCTTGCCTTCCTTGTTAAGTAGCAGATGTTTAACTCCTCGATGGTGAGTTCTTCCAACACGGGGGAAACGATGCAGCAGATGCTTGATTATTTAATTAATGATAATTTAATTTGTCATTGATTAGGATTAATTATTTATATTTTCATTATGCTTTATTTGTTATTTTTATTTTCAGGATGTTCACTATTATGTAGTACTTCAATGTTGTTATAGTTATAATCTTGTATTTAGAAATTATCAGAATATAGTTGTTCTCTCTCAGGGCTCTTGTCTCCTCTCTGTCTTTTCCTTTTCTCAATTCATTCTTTCCCTTTCCATAGCCTATTTTATATAAACTATATGTAAAAAAAGGAAAGAAAAAATGATATAGTTCCTAAAAAACTAATAATAAAACAAATATAGTTCTTGAAGAACCAATAGTTTTATTTTGTGGGCGGAAAGTACATTTACTTGACCCGTACTTGAGGCAGGGATTGTTGGAATACAAATATGAATCATGTTGGATGATGGCCCATTCTTACACTTTCTGATGAAGCTTGATTGATCTCCCAAATGGATGTCACATTAATATTTTAATTGAAACATGTTACATTAAATTAGAAGCTTATTGATGCAAACAAATTTATTGTTAGCATGACTCACTCGATCATCCAAGTCACATATCTAATGTAACAATTTATTTGGGATTCTATATTAGCCAAAGCTCCATTAGAGTAAAAGGTATTTGACTCAACATACACTAAAGACTTATTCAAACCTCAATTGAAGCAATAGGTTGTTAGTTTGACCCTATTTGGGTATATGATGAATACGTAGTTACCCGTTGGGTGGAAGATAAAAAAAGATATAGCTCCAGAAGAGGTTTATCATCGTTCATTATTCATGAAACAAAACCTATTATTGGTAAAAATTTCATATGACATGATAACTAGAAGTTTATCAATGATTGAGAATAATATTATATTAAATATGGAGTTTATATATTTATTGTTTGGTATGACTGATTAGATCATCCTAGATCATAGTGATACAAAACATGATGAAGAATGTATATTTACATTTGATAAAGAACTACAAGATTCTTTATAAGTGGCAAGAACTTTTATATGCTTATTTCAAATTCATCATCATTTACATTTATGATGTACTGATATATTTTGAATCAATTGATCAGCATTTTAAACATGTGTAGATCTTCATCTATGCTATTAAACATGCAGGTTTAACAGTATCTAAATCCAAAATTAGTCTGTTCCAGACAAAAATATGATTTCTTTGTCATTATATCTATTAGGGAACCACTACTCCTATTGATCGGGCCATCCAATTTACTGAAAAATTTCCAGATCAAATTTTGGACAAAAATTAGCTTCAAAGATTTTTAGGATGTCTTAACTATGTTGGTGACTTCATTCCCAATCTCAATAATGTCATCAAGCCTTTTCATGAGCATCTTAAGAAAAATCTGCCTTCCTGGACTGATGATCACACTGCTATCATCAAAAAAATTAAGTCCAGGTCAAAAATCTACCATTCCTATATCTTCCTGATCCTCAGGCATTCAAAATTGTTGAGATTTATGCCTCTGACATAGGTTAAGATGGCATTCTTAAACAAAAAATTGGCAGTAAAGAGCATTGCATTGCATTGCATTTACTTCAAAATATTGGAATAGGGTTTAGTAGAACTATTCCACCATCAAAAAAGAAATTCTAGCATTCATTTTATGCATAACCAAATTTCAAAGTGATTTGCTAAATCAAAATTTTTTTATTCGAGTTGATTGTAAATCTGCAAAAGATGTTAAAAACCTTGCTTCAAAACAAATTTTTTCTCATTAGTAAGCAATTTTGAATATATTTGATTTTGAAATTGAATTCCTAAAAGGTTTTTCAAACTCCCTTCCAGATTTTCTTACCAGAGAATTTTTGCAGGGGAACTGAGAGTATGCCTCCCAAAAAGAAGGATAAAGGTAAGGGCATAGCCCTTAGTGAAGATGATCTCAAAGAGATCATACAATATGCTAGTACAACACCATTGACAATTAGGTCACCTACCCAAAAAATTAGGTCTTTTACCCAACAAAAAATTGGGTATTTTATCCAAACCAACACCAAAAAAGTCTGGGCCTTCAACCCAGCTGACTGGGTCATCTACCCAATCCCAAAATTTAAAGTAATCATCTTCCAAAAAACCACACAATTTAATGAACCAAAAGGACTACCTTCCGAATTGAAACTCTCCAATCTCTGCATCAGAACCAAACCTTGAATACATTGCCAAATAAATCATGGGTTGATATAGCTGAAGAATATGATAAGGCTCTGGCCTTAATCATCCAAAAGAAATCCCAAGAGATTACTAAAGCTAGTTCATCTTCAAAGCAATTAACTTTATCTTCTCAATCATTGACTCACATACCCCCCAAAAACCACCTTCGTGCCAAAAAATGACAAAGCAATGAATCTTTTTTACTCAAAACTTGGTTTCTGTCATAAAAATCCAAATATTTTGGCATCAAAAATCTTTCCAAAAGGGTTTTTCTTCAAGCCTACCCAGCTTATTAAAATTAAAAAAATATTATGAATTTATTCTTGTAGATACTCAATCTACAGGAATAAGGCATTTTAAGGATCCAAAAGACCCTCTGGTTTATGGATGGTAAAATTTCCATATTTTAAAAGTTTTATCTATAAGTAATTGGGGACAAGAATTCTAGAAATCAAAGAATCTTTCTTAACCTTTCAATCCTAGAGGATACAATTACTGGGATTATATCGAAGCATGATTTTGTACCTTATGGTATCAAAATCCAAAATTTAGCCATATATAGCTCTTTATGTTTAAAACTGGCTCTAAATATCAATTTCCACAATGGTTCAATAGATGGTGGGATTTTTTTGGTTCTTGCTCTGAAATATTGCCAACCAATGTGAAAATGGGATATGACTATTTTGTTAGTCGAGCCAACTTAAGTGAAGATCCTTTCCCAGCAGATCTTCATCTATTTTAAAAATTTGCTTTAGCTTGAGTATTCATTCAAATGGAGTCTCAAATATGGGATTTCCAAATTCAAAAATAGCCCCCCCCCAATTTTGCAGAGAATTCTAACTATCGAATGGTGGGCAAAATTCACTAGAGTCAAGAATGTAGATATCCCAGCAATCAAAAAATGGTTCACCCAGAACCTCAAATTCTTATGTGTCGAGGTTCATGAATCTAGTGTCTTCCTCAATCAAAGGTCAAGAATTCAATTTGGCTTAGCCACTTCTACAAGTAAAGAAGAATTGACTAAGCAGCTCACAGACATCCTTCATCTATTGCAGACTGAAGCAAAATTACCTCATAACAACCAATCTAACCCTTCATCAGCATCTTCATCCAACGAATTAGATGATGCCTCAAAAAGGTATCTAGATAGCTATTTTGGCCATGATCTTGAAGAGGTCTATGATTTAGGAGAGGACTAAATTCAAGAGCAAGCATGCTTTTAAGTGAGGATTGGACATAAAGGAAGAAAAAACTTCACTATTCATGACAAAAGGACTAGAGCATGCCACTATAGCACACCTGAATTTTGCAATTTTAATGAAATGTTGGTATGCGGTCTTATGAGCCTATAAAAAGGCAATCCAAATCCATAGTAAGGTATTCAAAAATTTAGAGAGTTTTAGAGAGAGATTTCACAGATTTCCCTCTATAAGCCCTCTTTCTTTTTCTCTTCAAAACTTTTGTACCTTTGTGATTGAATAAAATCTATTTTCTTTATTTTTCCTGTTTCTTTTCTTAAATTGTTCATCTGCATCTTGTATCTACATGCATTAACAACCCCGTATCGATCCCTACTTCCTTCCTACTTCATTTCTCCCTTCCCCTTCGATCCTTTTGTGTCACTCCCGAACCCCTTGGTATCAGAGCCAATGGGGAAGCAGGGATGTATTAGATGAAATAAATACTCTGAGTTATATATGAGATTGATATGAATAGTACTTATTAAGTATTCTCCATGATTGCAGCTTTTTCTAATCTTCCATATAAAAAACATATTAATATAAAACCACATATATGGTTAAGTATTCTGGTGGTATTATATGAACCTCATCCGTCTTTTCTAGGCTATTGTAGTAAGTCCCATTGAATAATTAAAGGGTTGTTAGACTAGATGCATTGTTCAAATGTTCATATAATATTCTCATTACTGGCATATTACTGTTTTTATATGAACATATGGTAATGGTAGTCTCATATGTAAATCTCAGTCTTTATTGCAACTAGTATATTTCTATGAAACCAGATGGTGATGATATCTGGGTAAGGGAATTTTTCCAAAATATTTTCAGATCATTTTCTTTCCACTCTTCTTCAAGCTGTTCCTCTAACTCTCCTAGTTCTTCTAGTTCTTCTCCGAACCCAAAATGAGGATCCTCCTCAAAAAATATTTTCAATAATGAAATATGCTTTAAAAACATAAACCAATATGTCAGTGACTAGAACATCCCAGACTTTGACAAAAATGAGCTTTATAAGCTCAATAAAAAATTCTTTTAAACTTCTAACTATGTCATTAAGTCAGTAGAGGAAGTCATCCCTCTTTATCTTAGACATGGATGAGATTTCTTTACTATCTGAAAAATCAATCAAACTTCACCAAGAGAAGTAGAAATTTTTGCATATTGGCTATGTTCAGGTGTCTTTAAAACCTTTAATTAAGTTAGGCATCAATGCTGCTGCTTTTCTTTGTTTAAGGGATAGGAGACACAATAAATTTCATGACTCTCTTTTAGGAATTGTTGAAGTCGGTCTACATGTTGGACCAATTTATTTTAACTGTTTTTTTTAGATTTAACTATTTATCTTCATGACGATCATATTATGGATGCTTTGAAGCTAAACATAAAACTTCACAGTTTAGACATAAAACCAAATGTTTCTCCTGTATCTTTGATTTACATAATCAAATATAAAGTCATGAACTCCATTATTTCTTATGTTCAGAATTTCAAAAAAGAAAATGAAACCTGTCTTTTCATAACATATGCCACCAAAGCAAATGTTATGGTTCCAAAAATGATTAAATGGGATGAGGTTTCACTTCTTGAGGAATGGTTTTTAGATAGGGCTACCCCTTCTACTCAAAATCCAGCACCTAAATGCTTTAGGATTAGGCAATCTAACTCTGGAAGTATAAGGATCTCTTTTAATATAAGAAGGTCCTTTAGCATATTCAGAACTCCCTCCATAGCTGAAAGCTATAGGACTACTTTAGAGCAACCTCCTAGGCATTCTTGTAGTTCTTCTACTTATTTTAAAGAATCATCAGCTCCTCCTTCTATGATACATTTACAAGGGATAGATACTTCATCTAGTGTTGTAAAACCCATATACCAAAAGGAGGAAGATGATGCTATTCAAACAAATCAATCTCCAACTTATTCTGATCTATTTGGTCTGATCCAGCAAAATTTTCAAATAGACAAAAAATCTTGCAAAAGGATTTCTACTCTGATTTGAACAAAGAAAAACGACAATGGTTTCTTGCAAGATTTGACAACAAAGCAAGAAAACCTATTCAAAAAAGGTTTTACTAAATGCTTGAATGGTTTGAACTAAATATTCCATTTTTTGACTGGTTTGAAGTCTATGTTGAGGAACAAAATATTTAGGACTATCCTTTCAAAACCTCTCAGGAGATCAATACTTCATGGCAAACAAAACATGAAAATAAAGTTGACTATGATTTTCCTCCAAAACAATCTTACCACCTTTCTAGTGTAAAGGTCCAAATGAAACTCCTATTTTTACTTCTCATTTTTAAACAAAGGATTTTTCAAAAGAAATTGATTCACAAGACATTTTCAATATCATTAAAAAAA
The DNA here is from genome assembly GCA_006871305.1 of Vachellia collinsii. Taxonomy (NCBI): domain Eukaryota; kingdom Viridiplantae; phylum Streptophyta; class Magnoliopsida; order Fabales; family Fabaceae; genus Vachellia; species Vachellia collinsii. Next base: position 15,922 of record QFDD01003527.1, read on the forward strand.
CAATTATGCAAACTTCTATCTTCAAACCATAGGAGAACATCTTTCAAAATCCTCAAGCTCTTTTTTGAATATCAGGAGTATCCCAACTTCTGACTCTATCTTAAAGAAATCACCGATTTTTAAACCATATTCCATTCCTCCACAAATTTCTGATATCATTCAGAACAAAACTCTCCAACAAAGAATTGATGAGAAATTAAGGGAACTCACAGTAGCCGAGACACCTCAATATACTCCGTAATTAGTTTCTTCATCTTCTGGTCAAGGTAAATTAGAAATTAATGTTATGAAAAAGGACGGTCAAACTAACAATAGTGAAGACTATTCTGGATCTGTAAAATTATTTTCTAATTTTGTCAATAATATGAATTGGAGAAAACGATCCAAACTTTATTATCATTGGGCCACCCCTATTGATTTGATTTTAGAAGAAAGAGATTCTACACTTAAACAATTTAATACAAATAATATCTATGTTTGGAACATAGCTAGTCAATCTGAAAATCAAATTTTGGAACTCTCTAGCATATGACTATGGTTCGTAATGTGATGCATACCACATATAACAACTGTCTTGAAGATCAAGTTGTGCATATATTAATTTTTGGCTTTATTGATCAACTCAAATACTAGTGGGATTACCACCTTACTAATGATAAGAAAACCCAAATTCTTTCTGCTGTAAAAATCTCCCATGATGGAACTCTGATCACCCATAATGGTGAACCAATCCTGATTTTGTTAACTCTCTCATAGTTAACATAATTGAGCATTTCATTGGAGATCATTCTCTTTGGAGAGACAAATCTGCAAAACTTTTGTCCAATCTTAGGTGTAAATCCCTTTCTGATTTTAGATGGTATAAAGACACTTTCCTAACCTGTGTTCTTTCTAGAGAAGATGGAAATCATCCTTTATGGAAAGAAAAATTTCTTGCCCGTCTTCCTACTTATTTAGGAGACAAAATCAGAGAAAAGATTCATAGCCAAACTTGTGATTTATACTGTATTAAATATGTATATATGGGCCCCTGTAGACACAATGTAGACTACATTTATGAGTAAGAGATACATCTATAGAACGATCATGTTGGTGTCGATGATCAACTTGCAACTTGAAGTTTGCAACTTGTTCAAATTACATTTAGTGCATATTGGTCCCCGATTATATGACCTACATGATTTTTGTTGAAATTGCTAGTGATTTTTCCTTGAGTTTTCAATGACTATATGCTTGGTAAAATCATATTTATTAAAGCCTTCCCAAATAGCTAAAATTAAAACTTATGAGAACAAAATTCTCATTGCAATGTTGGGAAGCATGATTTTATGAATTGTCACATAAAAGTGCATCATGCCAACAAAAGGTTATTAATTACCCTACAATAATTGGCTTTTGGTCAGGAGTTAGATATTTTCTATCTCAAAATTTTGAATGTACAATATATGTTTTTATTAATCCACCACAATGCACATAGATGGGTATTCAATTAAAGTTGAAATAAATGTAGGGAAAAATAATTTTTTTTCTTGTTTGTTTCTATATGAAACAAAATGGATTTAGGAATGCATGATTAGTTGTTTTTCATTTGACAAATTTTTCCCAACATGAGGGGGGAGAAAATGAGTTGTTAGAAAAGAGAATTTCAAAAGCAAATCTAAATTATCATATATAGTAGTATGAACCAGAAGTTCATTAAATATTGTATTCAAAATATATTGCAAAATATATACCAGATACAATTAATGACTTAGATGAGAATTTTCATATCTCATGTTTCAGATGAAAAGCTCCAACAAGTATAAATGAAAATGAGAAATATGACTAAAGCATGTTTAAATGATCGGCTCCAAAAGAAAGGCAAAAGGATCCAATAATTAATATGATAGTATTACAGAGGCAATATATAACTATTTGTAAGACCCTAGAAGAGGTCCAAGTACATGAAAGTAATAAAGAGATATCAAAATGTTATGTAATAGAAAAGGAAATAGATAAAAGATAAAATTGTAGACAATAATTTTAAGATATCACGTAATTAAATAAAGATCTTGTAGATATATCTATCATGAGATATAGACAATGAGATAGTTGGCTAATATAAAAGAAAGTACTCAATATTAAAAATTGTAACTTGAATTTTTAACCCAAACACTTAAAATGTGAAGTTAGTATGTGTGCGTGTGTGTGTGTGTGACCAAAACAATTTAGACTTAAATTCTATTTGTTGGAAACATACGATCAAAATATACGGAGCTCCCTTAAGGATTGAAATTGCCAGAAGTAAACAATTCCATCAAAATCTCTATATGAATTAAAGAAATCAAATAATATATGGTATAATTGACTCAACGAATATATATATATATATATTGAAGGGAGGAAACATAACATCCAATATGCTCATGATGATGTAATTGTTTTTTATGTTGATTGTATAAATATTATTGGAACTCCTGAAGATTTTTTATTAAAATTCCTGAACAGTTTGTAAAAGTTGTAAATTTCTTAAGAAAGAATTTGAAGTGATGAACTTCGTAAGAACAAAACTTTGCCTTGTAATGCAACTTGAAAATTTTAAAAGAAAGAATCAATGTATCAAGAAATTTGTATACAAAAGTCTTAAAGAGTTTTTATGGATAAATTACATCCTTTGGTTTGGAATACCATGTCTTTAGACCTCAAGAAAGTGATGATGAAATACTTGGTCCAAAAGTACCATCTTTTAGTACAGTTGGAGTGCTTATATGTCTTGTTATTCACGTAAGTCCTGAGCTATCATTTGTTAATAAACATGATATAATTCTTCATCATTATGAAAGTATTATAATGGAAACTAGATGCTTGTTGGTATATTACAAGTTTGATCCACATGCTAATATATCACCAATGTGCTATTTGTCTCATAATCATAAAAAAGGATCATGAAATTAATATCAAATAAATATGTTCAAATAAAAGTCAAGCATATATGTGTGTGTGTATTCACCGGTCACTTTAGTGGAAAGTTTGCTTGTGATATTAGACTATGCAAACTCAAATATCTCAATTGACGTTGTCAAGATGGGGAGTCAATATATGTTGTATTCTTTTTTCCTTATCTAGGTTTTTTCCCACTCAATTTTCCTAGAAAGCTTTTTACTGAGGCAACATTATAACGTGTATCTATAAATGTTGTATTCTTTTTCTTCAACTAGATTTTTGTCCCACCAGATTTTTCATATTTGAAGTTTTTAAAATACATTTAGTTATAGACATATATGGAGAGTGTTTTGAATATCATGTGGGTGTTCATATCTCCCCATAATCCCCAATATCCCTCTATTATCTGTTATAATCATGGAATTGATTTACTTATATATTGTAAAGTTATACATATAAATAGAAGGTATTCTTCATATACTTTGCACTTCATAGAATGAATAAGGACGATTTCTCTTATTTTCTAATTCTCTTCTTTACTCTTACTTTCCTTAATTTCATAACAATATAAATTATTTTGCTTGATTATAATATGAAACAATTTTAATCTTCCTCAGCAACATCTTATTTCAATAAAATTTTGCAACCCATCAAATATGTTATTAAATAAATTTATTTTCATGTATTTTTAATTAAATAATACATTCTTAAACTCTTATTTAAGAGTGTTAATGGTCTAAACTAAAATATTTATTTTTAAAATAAAGGAGAAGTACACATAATTAAAGCAAAATAACATAATCGATAGACGTATTTTAAATTAAACAAGTTGGCCTTTATTATATGCAATTTATATATGCTTATGTAATCTTCCTGGCGAATAATAATTTACATGTTCAAGTGCACGTTTTATATAGTTAGAGGTATTTTTAAAAGTATTGTTTTTGGATTAAATCATTGGAAGTTACGTAGGCAAATTGCCGAATTAATTGACTATTTAAAAGACATTTTTTCCCCAAAAAAAATGTGATGGGTTAAACTTATTAATTGTATTTTGATCTAATCAAGTTAGTGTTTTTAATTATAAGTAATTTATATACTCGATTTAAAAATGTTCATTCCAACTCACAAGTTTGTTCAGATCTCAAATTGTATGTCCTATATCCTGTTTGATTGTGATCCCAAGTTTTACTTAAACAATTGTAAGAAATTCTATCACCAATTAATTTCGGTGTTTGTGATCCAAAGTTGTGACTACAATTGTTGATGTTACGATGAGTTCAACTATTGTACGCTTTATATAGTTAGAGGTATTTTTAAAAGTATTGTTTTTGGACTAACTCAAGGGAATTTACGTTGGCAAATTGCCGAAATGAATTGACTATTTAAAAGATATTATTTTTTTCAAAAAAGAGAAATACTATTTGGTACTTCTACAGTACCCACTTATATATACTCTATCAAATAAAAATGTTCCACACCTCATATTTAATCTCAAGATAATACTCACATCCTCAACTATTTAAAAGTGTTCTTCTTCTTTGTTCTTTTCCATGTAATAGGAATAATGGCATAGAAATATTTACATATTCTCACAGTGTTATGTCATTCATACTCTATCTAATAAAAATGTTTCAAACGTCCTCAATTTTGAATATCACATCCTATTACTTTCTCCTAATTATTTCTCCATAATACATTATAATAGATATTTGTAGAATATATAATAGAAAACACTTGAAACTTTTTCATTTGATAGAGTATGGATGATGTTGCACTTCGAAAATATGGAAGTATTTCTCCGTATTAATTAAGCTGGTGAATTGAATGCTACTAATAAATTATTGATACAACTCATGGAGGCTAGCTTACATCTGAACTCTTAAGAGTTGAAACACTCCCAATGTATAAAAAAGGTCATCAATATAACACATTTTTTAACATTTTTTTACCCAAAAAAATGCAAGTAAAGATTTAACTACAATGTTTTAAAAGGCGAAGCTGTCTAGCTAGGATTCTCATGGTCCAATCGGTTAGGCTAAAGGCCAAATAGTTGACATAATAATAATTAAATAAAAATGTAGTAAAAAATAATTATAGATATATCATATATGTATTAGAAATAAATCCATAATAAGCCTAATTATCAACATAATAACACCATAAAATTTTTAAGGAAATAATATCATATAGTTATAAATGGTCTAAGAATATATAGTATTTTTTTGTCAAGCCCAAAAAACAATTCCAGGTTTCTAAAAATTATTATGATTTTCGATTTAATTATAGGTTCTGGTTCAATGGCAGCTCAACTCTAATCTAACCCCATT